>VYZX01032188.1:207588-252442 GCA_013401335.1 Brachypteracias leptosomus
GGATGTCTAAAAGTAATGATATTCTCAGTCTCATATTATCATATAGAGCTGATAAAGGCAATCCTGGGACTGTCTCACAACAGGGAGATTGTGTAATGGACTTTAATTGAATTTAATGCTAGAGGAGTTTTATATACCAGGGAAAACTCATCCCAGAGAGCTTTTTAGAACTACATTTAAAAAAAACCAAACATCTGTATATGCACGAGTCTGAATTGTCAGGCAGGAAGAGGATTTAGATCCACAACTGTCAGATGGAGCAGATGTTTGTGCAAGTTACCCATAAAACTCAATTCTATTGATTCTGCCACCACAGGTATGTGCTCAGGATAAGGATTTGATGCAAAACATGGAGGAAAGGGCTGTCTTACCCTGCATGCACACTCCAAATAAGGGCCTGTTCAGGGTATGCATTAGCTTTTCTTCCTGCAAACACTNTTCTCCATTCATTTTTATACTACTAAACTGCACCTCAGAGCTAGAAATCAAGACAAAGCAAGCCTGTGATCTCTGAGGGCAGTACAGATGAGAAATGCACCATGAGGAAAGAGTCGTTACTTTTCATTTCAAGAAGTTGTGTATATCTCTAACACTTTGTTAAGCAAAACTAGAGGGAAGAAGTGACATTTAAGCTGAGCTAGCTAACATTTAAACAAGAATAAGTACTTATGTTGGTTCTTACTCTCAGCTTAATTGCTTTATACACATTAAGTTAGTATCTCTCCATCTGAGTAAGGTCTGGGCTTTTCACTGCAAACATTGCATAGGAACATGGGCAAAAGAAAAGCCAGCTCATTTCTCTCTTCTCTCAGAATATGAAGTCTCTCATTTAAGAAGCCAGCCTGTGCAGGTCACCAATGAGAGCAAACATTTACGAAAGCACCATCGCACTCAGCTGTCCCAAGGACTAACAAGAAACAAATCAGAGTCCTGCATGAAGTGTGCCAGGCAGCATGGGCTGTGGCATGATTCACTGACATGATTCAGCAATGGCAAGGGAAGGAGAATGAAATATGTCCTTCAAATGACTTGATCAGCTATGGGGATAAACAGCTTGAAACTACCTGTGTTTCCACAAGGAATTTGAGAAGATCTTGAGCAGGCTTTTATGCTTCTGTCTGCTAAATGCTCTATCTCCCTGTGACATATCTGCACAGGGTGAGAATTCTTGGCTGACCAGATCTAGACAGGGCAAATAAAATAACGATAATGTTCTGGGTGATGAAAACTTTCCCACAAAGGAAAAAGAAAACATGTCTTAACTGACAATGAAGTATTTTTTCCAGAAAAATACCAGTTTAGTCATTAGGAAAAGTCATAAAGAAAAATCCAATAGATGACAAGAAGCCCTGAAAGGGAAGCTGGCATTCCAGAATCATAGAATGCTTTGGGTTTGAAGGGACCTTTAAAGGTCATTCAGTCCAACCCTCCTACAGTAAGCAGGGACGTGTCTAACTAGAAGAGGTTGCTCAGAGCCCCGTCAAGCCTGACCTTGAATGTCTCCAGGAATGGGGCCTCCACCACCTCTCTGGTCAATCTGTTCTAGTGCTTCACCACCCTTACAGTAAAGAGCTTCTTCCTAATGGTTAATCTAAATCTACCATTCTCTAGCTTAAAACCGTTGCCCCTCGTCCTATTGCTACATGCCCTTGTAAACAGTCCCTCCCCAGCTTTCTTGCAGACCCCCTTCAGGTACTGGAAGGTCACTATAAGGTCAAAATACTTTTGATTACACTGACATTTTCCTTTGATCAGGTAATGACTGGGAGATCTCAGGACTTTGTGGATCTGACAAAGTTTCAGTACCTTCACTGTTCCAGAACAGTTTTCAGCTCTGGAAGTCCTGGTTCCAAAGTCAGAATCAAGAAAGACTCGAAGTCATGGCTCAAACCCAGCCTCTTGGCCTACCTGCTGCACAGTTCAGGAACCCTGGGGCAGCCACAGAGCTCTTGGGTAGCTTCCTCATAGAGAATTGATACTGGGAGCAGCTTCCTGCCTTACATACTGGCCACTAGTTTCTCATCAGCTAGATATCATCACACAATTTCAGATTTGCTGGTGCTTCTGAAAGAAGAGTTTGAAACATTAATTTCTAAAAAGTACTCACTTTGGACTGACTCAGAGAAAAAAACCAAAACACAAATTCTGAAATGTCAAAATTCAATTTCTTTAACATCACGGAGTAGCCTTGAAACTTGGCAGGAACAGGTTGGCTCATCAGGTCTCTACTTGATAGTTTCTAAAAGGAGCAAAGTATTTACTGAGAGGGATATTTCTCTTGATTTTATGGCTGAAGTCTCAGTTTTGGACCCAACTGGAAGTTTGCACAGAAGTTTGTGTCCATATTCTTTGTGCACTGTCAAGGCAAGTTATCTATACTGCACATAACTTTCATATCTTGATGATGCCATCTCTAGAAAATCATTCTCCATTTCATTATTTCACCAGCAGGTTCCATTAGGACATTCCCTATAATCAGATCAAATTCTTTTCCTGTGAAGGTACAATAAAAAGGCTAAGTAATCAACACAAAAGGCAACCAGTAATCTACTCCCAGAAAACCTCAGAGGACGTCAGGTATTCACCAGAAGCACAGTGGATGTCTAAAAGTAATGATATTCTCAGTCTCATATTATCATATAGAGCTGATAAAGGCAATCCTGGGACTGTCTCACAACAGGGAGATTGTGTAATGGACTTTAATTGAATTTAATGCTAGAGGAGTTTTATATACCAGGGAAAACTCATCCCAGAGAGCTTTTTAGAACTACATTTAAAAAAAACCAAACATCTGTATATGCACGAGTCTGAATTGTCAGGCAGGAAGAGGATTTAGATCCACAACTGTCAGATGGAGCAGATGTTTGTGCAAGTTACCCATAAAACTCAATTCTATTGATTCTGCCACCACAGGTATGTGCTCAGGATAAGGATTTGATGCAAAACATGGAGGAAAGGGCTGTCTTACCCTGCATGCACACTCCAAATAAGGGCCTGTTCAGGGTATGCATTAGCTTTTCTTCCTGCAAACACTGGGAGAACTAAAGCAGTTAAATGTCTTATTCAGTGATGCCATGTTGTTCTCTTTCTCCCTCCTGATTTTTGGCTCTGATATTTTCTGGCTCACATTTAACATATCTGCAACTAATCAAGAGCTCATTAAAACATCAAGGAGACAGGTACAGCCAGAATTTCAAGGGAGCATATTTTTGTCCATAAATTATTTAAAATCTACTCATCATTAGGAAGTAAGCACAAGGCTGTCACAATGAATCCTCCTCTCTTAACACAGGATGATTATCCATCACATTTGGAAACAACTCAGTAACATTGCAGAGGAGACCAAAGGGGACTAAGATTGGAGCATGACCTAATGCTTTTTAATAGCTGAGGCAACAAAGGCTAGCAGAGTTTCTGGCTTTACATTCTACCTGATAAATACAGTGTAGTAAGCCAGCCACAGGAGAAGAGAAAATAAAAACAGAGGATAACTATAAAGAAATTAGAAACATCACAGCTATTTTTTGCTACCAAAAGTTGAGAAAACAAAACATTAAACTGTGAAAGAAAATAAACATTGCATTTTGTAATAAGCACCACAAATTAAAGAAGTCTAAGAAAAAAGCTAGAACACCAGAAACCAGGACTGTCATAAATCATTATTTCATATTCCTCTAAAATTCCAAAGCCTAAGAGTTAAGTTTTCAAAAGCAGATCCCAATCTGAGCAGTATTCCCAGTGAGGTCTGTGGCCCCAGACACACAAATTTCCTGTCCTATATACCTGTGCACGTAAAATTCTGAGCACAAATGGTGTGTGGGTGCGTACATGTACATGTAAGCACAGGACCATTTGTGTGCCTATGTGCAGATCAGGGTCATCTGTAGACATAGACAAAGTAGGCAGCTTTCAAGAGCAGATGTCTGCTGGAGATGATAAAGGGAAAAGAGGCAAAGTTGGTCTGATCGTCTGTTGTCAGCTTTGGAAGGCTGAATACAGCTGGTGCTATTGACAAAGAAGCAGATAGTGTAATTTTCTTTAAATCAAGTACTATACAAAAATAATAACAAATACAAAATTTAAAAACATTGACTAGACAGTCCACTGGTAAGTCTTAGGCTTCTACCAATTTTCCTGGATTCTTTAATGAGAAACCTACACTCTTTCTCTTTAGTTCCTCCAGAACCACTTTTTAATGAGATCAGAGCCCCTTACATTTAGAAAACTTGTCAAATAAAATGACAGTGCCTAGCAATACATGTGATCACATCACTATTATGAAATACCACTTCAGAGGTAAATCAGACTCAGAATAAGCTCAGCATGGCTCCTGAGGGTTGCAACTTCCATATCTCTCTGGTGAAGAGACGTCTGGGACCCGCAGGACTCTCTGCTCTTTGGTCCCTCATTTCAAAGAAGGGTATTGCTGAGGTCTGAAGCAGGATGACACTGCACTCTGCAGCACTAACAATAAGCTAAAGCTGAGAAGGCAATTCTCCAACTCCTGATTTTACATCACTTCTATGTTGCAGAAACAGTCTCCCGTGAAACAAGGAATTTGGAAAGAAAATATGATGACTGAAGCTGATTCAAGCTCATAAATGGATTTTGATAGAATAAACATGATCTGGCAGACTCAGACACATTAAATTCCCCTACTTACTTTTTTCCTCAAAACCTTACAGTTTATTCCTTTACTCAATGTCACAACTTCTTTACTCAAAAAGGTGGGACGTGTACCCCAGCAAGGTCTAGACTTCTTCTTAACAGGCAGTATAACTAGTGAGGAAAGAAGAGGGAAGGGAGAAGCAATATTTCATCAAGCTTGCTGCCACAGACAAAGGGGTCCCAATATACTGAATGAGCCACTGGAGTAATAGCAGGATAATTCTGATAAAGAATTTTGAAGCCATGGAGCAAAACACAGATAAATGAATGTGAAAGGATCTGAGCCTGTCCAGTGCTGGAGCACTGCAGCTGGGATGATTGAACTGATGCTCAGGGGCATCCAGCCCAGGTGGCCTCAGTGAGCTACTGAAGCTCTAAAGGTCAGGCTTACTTAGAGAAATAATGTTCTAGGACTTACAGAAATAATGTTCTAGGACTGTCTGCCCTCTAAAAATTGTACAAAAAGGACAGAATATGTCCCATGAAGTGCTCTCAAAGAAAAGGCCAGCATTATTGCTTTGCCACAGCTTTTTGTAAAGGTCTGCTTATTCTCCATGTTGCCTGATATAAATACACTGATATCTGTGTAGGTACCTCTGATGAAACCCCAAGAAAATAAGTTCAAAATCAGACCAAAATTGTTTATTATAACCTAAAGACAGCCTGTAACACACTTAAAAAAAAAATACACACTCCTCAACCATATTGGGATATGATGAATGAAATGCACTTTGCTAAGCACCTCAGTTTATGTGCAATATTCAAGCCAAGCCCCAAAACAAAGCAACAGTAAATCTGTTCAGAAGCATGACACAAACTCAGCCTATGAGCTTTTTCTCATTGCTTATTTTAAAGCAAACAAATGAAAAAAAGTGCTGAAAGAATAATATTCCCCATCCACAAGGTGTAAACCCACGGTTGCACTTATCAAAATGTCTAAGGATTTACTTTTTCACTATGTCCCCACAGTCAACAGCACTTTAGAATTTAAGCATTTTTGGCTGAGCTTTGTGAAGAGTAAGTAACAATGAAAAAAATAACCTGTTCTTAGCATTTTGCAGAGCTGTATTAAAAAAATTCTCATCCTTACCATCCTACTGTTTTCTGAGTTCAAAGGTCCAGGAATGCTTCAGGGGACCCTGAGGCAGCAGAGAGGAGAGAAAGGATCCCTGTGGGTTCCCCCAGGGCTGCCATTCAGGAGGGAAGAGAAAAGGAAGGGAGGAATAGTTAGCCAAAGCCAGGCTCCAGGGGGAAGCCAGAAGAGCTTCCCAGATCCAGAGCAGTGAGGGATCTGAAGAGCATGAAGTAAATGGCGAGCCCAGGGGTGCTGAGGAGAGGCAGAGAGAACAGAGTAGGAAGAGCAATGTTTGTATTTAGTGACTGACACGGAGAGGGATTAGGAAAGGTTCTAAAGATTCTCTTCTGATCTCCATAGCGTTCCTTATAAATGGACCTATCCCAGGTGATTCAAGAGTCAGATTTAGTCACTAAACCCTTGATAACACAAAATACACAAAAGTTTTGAATTAGTTCCAGAAACATATGATGGCAGTGTTCTAATTCAACAGTTTGCCATTAAAATCAGTATTTCAAGCGAAAAATCTGTATCACTGATTCTTTTCTACTTCATCAGGAATTCATTTTTCGTTGCTTTCTAGGTCCCTGTGTCCATTTTTTCCTGCAAAGTTACTTTATCTGAAAAGTTACAGATTCTAGAAAAATGAAAGGTACTGTTGGTCCAATTTTATCCCCCAGTCTCCCTGCAGAGTCGTGACTGCTCCTTGTATTATTGCCATCAGTTTTTGGTCTGAATCTACCTCTAGAAAAGATTTCTACCACTTCTTTTATTCATCCAGTAGATCCCACTGCTGGCAATGCTATGTACTTTGTGACTGCCATCATCCTGTGAATTGTGCATAAATCTCACACTAGTATCTGCATGTCTTGAAGGACAGCAAGAGTGGACCTTCCTATTTAGCCCCATTCCTTACCTAACAAAATGAACACTCACTGAATGGAAAGATACCTTGCTCAGGGTATTACGTCTCCCTCCCAACTACGGTTTGGATTACATGCAGTGTAGAGTATAATGAACTAAATCTAAAGTAGTCTGGACAGGGCACATCTCCTCAACCAGCTGCCCCTTCTGCTCTGCAGGAACTTATCTGGAGCAGGTACAGGAAACATACTCCTTATTCTATTAGTAGTTTAACTTCTGCTAACAGCACAAACCTATTTGCATACCACAGTCATAAATAATCTCTGAAATATCTGAAAGATTATTCTAGGTTTTCTCTGAACCTTGAGTTTTTGAAAACACTTCTTTCCAAAACATCATCAGTGTCCATGCTATTACTCTCAGCGTTGCTGATTTGTTGTGCCTAATTCTTTTTCTGCAACTTCTACTTAAATTACAAATGGCCATATTTATCATGTGTTTCCATTGTTTTAGCATGTTTGTGTTTCTTCCACTTCTAACTGTGGTTGTTCCATTTGCATAACATTTCAAATTATAATTCAGCTCTCCTGGGGTTTTATTTCTTTAAGATTTGGTCTTGAGCTAGAAGCCATAATAAGCATATGGGATCTTCATTATTTCTAACTATTGGTAATAAGACTATTTTTTCCACAGACATAATTGTATAGCTCTAGGGAATACCACAGAGTAACAATTACATTAAATTATTAAAAGCATCCTTTTAAATCTATCTTGAGATCAGTCAACTGTAAACAATAATTAATTTTTTTCTCTATTAACTTTATCAGAATAGTAATACCTGGAAATATAACCGACTTTAATTAACAGCTTGTTATGATGGAATATTGTTACTTAGAGAGACACTGTGTGTATAAATATGCCCAGGTTTTTTTCCATAATTAATGTATGAGAAAGACAATTTGGGGAAATCTACCTATGTACAATTCACGAATTTCAATTTGATTTTATGAACCATCTCTATTCTTAAACTTTTTACTGTATCTGTCTGCTACTCCATACTTTGGAGACAGGGGATGAGTGTTGGAAGATCGTTCTCAAAACAGGCTGATTATCAGTACCTGAAGCAATCCTACCTGGGGAGAACAAAAGAGTATCAATGTCCTTGATAAAGCTGGTTTTCTCTGACTTCGCTGGAGGGAGCCGAAAGAATCAAATTTCCACAGAAGCAGAACAAAGGCTCAGGTGTCTGGCTTGGAGACCACAGAGCTTAAAACAGGGGGTGGGAAGTGGGAAGGGAGCCGGGTGGGTAGGAGGCCAATACTTGAACAAACAATGGAAAGTTGAGCAACATGGGAAAAATGGAGAAGTGACTGTTCGCCTACAACGGCAAGTGAGGAAGAAGCAAGCTATCAGCAGACAGACAAACATGAAATTCAGACAAGAAGTCACACAAAAAGGAATCTGCATCCTGTAAACTGGTACCTAATGTCAGTTACTGTTCCCCTGTGAAAGAGAGGCTGAGGCAGCATTTTTTTATTGCTTTGTGCACAAGTGCACAGTTCTTGCAGTGGCTCAGGTACATGGTTTGGGAACCTTCACAGAGCCTCTTTTTGTTTCCTCTTCCATGTTGTACTGAATTCAGGAACCAGCGTATTCACCAAAGGAGCTGCGGGATACACTGCTATCTGCACTGGGCTGGGGAGGCAGCAAGACAGCTGGATCATAAACCCACTTGCACAAATAGACAGTGATCAGAGGGCACTGTGCCGGAGCAGTCTGCTAGGAAGCCTGGGAAAAGAGAATGGTGGGGCTTATGCACGCTTGGAGCAGTGAACACACTTGTCTGGTGTGCTGAGACCCACCAGGACCTGGCCAGTCTCTGTGCCCCTGAGAAAGTTCAGCTGGAACCTTCCCCTCTGGGAAAGAGTGCACAGCAAAGCTATTCAGCAGAGCCTGGGATATAACACCGGTAAATCTATTTAATAGTAAAGTCAGAAAAAGATCACCTCTAGCAGTTCAATTTCTGAACTTGTAATTGCCTCAAAATGCCATTAAGCTGCTCTGTTATAAAGGCAGCATTTTAAGAGGTAAAAGTGAAGGATTAGAAACCAGTTCGGCAATCTCATTCTTTTACAAATATAAAGTAATTACCAGTAAGATCCAGGCACTTAAACCCAGGCATGAATCTCGGGAAACAACAAAGGGGACACACCTCAACAAGAGCTGAACTTCAGCCCTGTAACTGAAGCAGAGCTTGGTCGTGACTATATCTCCAGGACTCACACCAACCTTGCAGCACTAAAATATGAGGAACATCAGAGTAATGCATCCCCATGTTCAGTCTACAAACACTATGACTGCCAATAGCTGTGGCACAAAGAAACTTACTTGAGGAATTCACACTTACAGTGCTACCAGGCAGTAGAAGCACTTAATTCTATTACTTTTCCAACAAGCATCTGGGCAGTGTGGAGCACAGATTGCAACTCATGCTGGGAAGCAGTAAATTTTTCTCAGTGGCACATATACAGGCATCTTAAAACACACCCAGGCAGCCCATAACCTGAAATACACAGCGTAGCACAGCCACCAGGGAAGCAATGGTAACAAGGATCAAACCAATTGGTCTCCTTAGGAACGACCTACTAAGCAGATGCTTCAAATAATCAGGGCAAAGTGCCCAGAGTTTTGGTTCCAAAGGTCCCCAAATGGTTACTTTAATTAACTGAACTCTGTCCACTTCTTCAGTTTCCCAGAACATAGGATATCCTAGATCTCACTGCTGCTTCTTGTGCAGCCTCTCAGAGGCTAGGAAGGTCAGAGGACATGTCCACATGACACAAATGGCACAACCATAAAACTCCTTAAACTGTGCAGCTTCCAGGTGGAACATCATCCACAAGGGTACTGTCCCACCACTACTTGCTTTTGATTCCAGAGCCAGCTCATTCAGGTCAGCCTGCATGATGTTCTACTGTCCACAGTGGTCCTACCATACAAGTGTCTAATTAATACTGCAGAGAGGTAAGTGCAGTGACAGTAAGAAGACTGATCTCATAATTAAAAAAAACTCAGCTACTCTTTTAATACTGCCCCAAAACTTAGTCAGATTCTTTCAAATCTCCAGGACAGTACATTTAAGTAATAAGCATTTCAGAGAATATTAGGTATGAGAGTTAATGCCCAATTACAATAGACAACTCATAGGGACATATAATCTCAGTCTTTCTGAAAACTCAGCAAAGAAGCTCAGTATCAGTTCACAGGGGTCAAATTACAATCAGAAGAGTGTTCTCTTATTAGGTCATATTCTGCCAAAAAAAAAAGTAGCATCACCCAAACAGTACTAGTGCCATTCACAGCACAAAGGGCTGGATCAAACAGTGAAAAGGCTTATGATGCAAACAAAACAGACCACTTTTCCTCTCCCTCCCACCAAAGATTGTGTTCATACCAAGAGAGACAAAATATTTATTGGAAGGACCTGTAATCTAACCCATGATAGGGTGTGAGTGAGGTAATTTGGGCAGAAGAAAACATAATATAGCTCTTCCAGTACATGAGTAGCAACGAGACTTGTACAAGAGCAGGAGGGTGAAAAGCTAGAAGAGAAACCTGAACATCTTAAAGGTCCATCTTAAATCTCATTATGGCCAGGAACATTTATTCCAGAGCAGAACTAATTTTCTAGATTGCAGGGCACTTCAAGAAAATATAGCCCAGCTTTTTCAATCACAATTCTCAATTAAACAGCCTTCTAAGTGCTGCTTGCCTTTGAGTTTATCCCTGTGAGGCATTGAAGGAGGAATGGGGTGTGTGGAGGAGAGATTCATAGTGAAGAAATTCTCTGAAGTAATTCAGTAACCTCAGATCTTTTGGTATACTGTTTCATGTCTCCTATATCTTGGATGCATGTCAGGATTTAATAAATCTGGGTATCACATTAGAATAAACATTTTTCTCAGCTTTTCTTAACATGTTCATTTACACTGTAACTAACATACAACTATAGGCCATTGGTGTGTTAACTTTTATTTGAAGATCCCAAGTAACAATCCACTAACAGAAACATCCAACATGCCAGTCTCTCTCCAGCCTGCTCTTCTGTCCATCTGTGAGAATGGCAGGGTGCCCATTGTCAGGCTGCAACAACAAATTGGCCAAGGAGCAACAAGGCCTTCAGGAAAGGTCTGGGAAAAAAACAAAACAAAACAAAACAAAACAAACCCCCAACCAACAGACAAATCTATGCTCTAACCTTGCCCCTTGATAACAGCTCCTACACTGACTGCTTTACCCTTCTGTGAACTTAAACCAGTTCTGGGGTTTTCAATTGAGAATTGCCAGTAGAGTCGCAGCCCTGGGATACATACAGACAGCTGGCTTGGCTACGCGAGGGCAGCAGGGATCATTCTGCAGCTATTAAAAAATCATTGTAAGAGAGAGTAGAGTCTTAAATGGCACCTGTTGGCACTTTATATGCCACAAAACAATACATGCAAAAGACGACAAATACCCTGTGCAGTTTGGGTTGTCTCCAAAGATTTTACTACAGCATTTATCAGGGAAATGCTAATGCTGGTTGAACATTGCACTGTAACAGGAAAATTCTGCCAATAGAAATTGTATGGAAACAAGATCTGTGCCACCAGTAGATATGCAGAATTACAGGAAAACAAGCAACAAAGCACTGCTTAAAAAAAAAACAAAAAGAGGATGGGCAGCAGACTTGAGTTCTGGGCATGTCTACTGAAGTCACTGAAATGATGATAGAGGCAACAGAAGCCCCTCTCTGCCTAAGAAAACAAAGATACACTTCCCCATTTGATACCACCGCGCTCTGCTCTCCTGGTCTGCTTCAGCATTTGCCCAGGCACAGCAGAGACATAGGGGAAGGAACAGGCCAATGTCCACTTCTTCTCTTAGAAAGATTAGGAATAATTATTTCTCTCACTACTAACATGTTTTATTGAAGATGATTTATTCTCCTCTCCTCCTCCTGGTTTCTCTAAATGCCATTTCTCCTTTCCCAAGATTTCCCCTAAGCATTAAGAAAGCATGCCCTGGAGAAGAAGATGGGAGAGCAGCTGCTAGTGAGGTGCAGTAAGACATTCACCATATTAACTTCACCATGCAAAAACAAACCCGGGGATCTAATTTATGACATTCTTTAAAAAGGAAGTTCTAAAAGAAAAAGTTGGTTGGAACCTGTCCAATTTCCAGTACCGTGAGACACTGACTTTCAAAAATTAGAATTTCCAAATTTCTGGGTAAATCGAACTTGTTAAGAATAAAAAAACCCCAACTGTTATTCAAGTACTGTCAGCAGCATGAGGGACCAAGTTCAGATACCTAAGGATTCCTCTTATGATTTGAGCAGCGATTGTTTCAGTCCCATGCAGGCACTTGGAGAGACTTGACTTCTTTCATTAAGAGTCTTTACCAGCAAGACTCCCTCAGTTCCAAGGGAAGAAAGCAAAAATCTATTTTAGGTGGAGGAGAGAGGAGATGAGTGGGAAACAAAAAAAACTTGAGAAAGTCAATGAGTGATAAATCAATAATAACTTCTAGGTAAGGTACTCCCATTCCCAGGATCTCTTGGCAATGCATCTAATTTCAGCCTTTCTCTTGCAGCTGTGAGTGGCTATTGAACCAATGTTTCAGTAGTAGCAGGAGCCATATCCCTCATTCCCTGCTGTCATAGTTGCAGCTTGCTGTTCAGGTTCAGCTCTGTGCACTAGGAGATGAATGGCTCTGGAGGCACTGCTCAAGGTTATCTCAGCTTAGGGCACGTGCTTTTATTTGCTGATGCGTAGAAAAAGAGTTCCTCACTAGAAGCCACTTCTTGATTCAATCACTGCCTTCCAGAGCTTCAGCACAAGCCATCCATTCCATGTCAACCCCTTCAGAAACAGAGAGGCTCAATACTTTCCAAGGAGGAAAAAACAGGTACATGGAAACACTTAGTTTTTTCTAACACTGATGCCCACCTAGGGCAAGAGAAGAAAAAAGCTGCTATTTTTTTCTTCACTTAACCTGCCTTTCCATGGAAATGAGGCTGATGAAATCTTTGCTTTTGTCTCTCTCTCCTAAGCTCCTTGCTTCTTTCCTTGCTCTTTTTTCTACCCCAGTAACTTCAGAACCTAAAAGAGTAGTTCCAGCACAGAAAAACAAATTAAAAAAGACACCTGAGTAGAGGAGACACATCCTCTAAGCCCTACAAGGAGGGAAACAATACAATGGAAACTTGTTCTGTTTAAGACACCAGAAAATCCACAGAGCAAGAAGCTCTTACCCATGCTGTCTGAAGTTTACAGTCGCAGAACAGGAAACCATAGGAAATAAAAACCATCTCAGTTATGGTGCTATGGCGTGTTACATTCTGCTTTTCAATGTCTTACTCCGAGCATACACAGGACAGCACCAGTTCCTCAACTGGGAGGAATACATACCCACAGCCTCACAGAGCAACTGCATCTGAGCCAAGTGCAGTAGTCTGATATACACAGTTTCTCCTCCTTGCACACATTCACAGGTGCTAGAGATTATTCCCTTCCCTCCATCTCTTGTGTTTCACTGGAGCTACAAAGCTGCTCTGGGTCCTTCGCCTCCCTGCTCACCAACAAATGCAAGCAGCATGGTCCCCACTGTTGAGCTTCAGGCCACAAACTAAATTCTGGAGCAAAATACAGGAAGGAAAGAAGAAAAAAAAAAACAAAACCAAATTCAGATTCTGCTTTTTAATTAGCCACTTCACTGAACAAATAAGGCACAGAGCCACCAAAATAGAAAGGAATGTATGAACTTGGGAAATACAAAATAGCTACAGAGGAGTTCATACCAAGGGGAGAACCAGACACAGGGAAATTGTTGGTTCAGCTCAGAAAACATGAGTGACCAATATTCAAACATGATAACAATGCAGCAGATCTCCAGAGTCCTCCACTGACCTGGTGAGACAAAATGCAAGACTCCTCCCCTTGTCTTGTGTAGGATAAAGGTGCCACAGACAGACAGACAGAATTAGTCACAGTGAGTATATGGACAGCACAGGTTGACTGTGCTGGTCACAAATTTTAAGAGCCAGGCTGTTGACAGGCATACAAGAGGGCTGGGGAGGGACTTTTCACAAAGGCCTGTAGCGATAGGACAAGGGGTTATGGGTTCAAACTGGAAGAGGGTAGATTTAGATGGGAAATTAGAAGAAAATCCTTAACTCTGAGGGTGGTGAGGCATTGGAACAGGTTGCCCAGGGGAGTTGCTGATGCTCCATCCCTGGAGGTGTCCAAAGGTTGGATGAGGCTTTGAGCAACCTGGTCTAGTGGGAAGTGTCCCTGCATGGTAGGGGGAGGTTGGAATTAGATGATCCTTGAGGTCCCTTCTAACCCAAACCATTCTATGATTCTATGATCTCAGCAGAACTTGAGGTATCTTGGGCTTGGCTAGGATAGGATTAATTTTCAACAGACACTGGGAGGAGGCCACAGCCAGGATAGACAACTGAACCAACCAATGGGATATTTGATACAATATGATGTCATGCCAGCTATATAAGGGCAAAGGGCAGGCCGGGTAAAGCACAGGTCTCTGGCAAGGGTGGTCAGTGCAGGGCCAGTTGGGTTGGTGTGTTTTGTAACACTCACTTTACATATTGTTTCACTACTATTATTATTATTACCACTGTTTCTTCTCCTCTTGGCATTGTTCTCTTAAATTCTCCTTATTTCAAACCACAGTGTTTTGCCTTACCTATTTGTTTCCCATCCCACTGGGGGTGAGAACAAGTGGCCACATGGTGCTCAGCTTCTGGCTGGGTCTAAAGCACATCAAGAGGATGACTCATTAAGAAGAAAAGAAGAAATATGTCTCTTTCAGGGTAACAGGCCATCATAGGATTTCAATTTGGGGCCCCATAGTCAGCTATGCAATAGATTATGTGAGGGAGCATGGTTTGGCTAAACCTCAGGAAAGGGACATTGTGAGACAGTGCTGAATGGAGGTCTGAGTCAGGTCTATGCTTCATCAAGGGCCATAAAACATGTCTAGCTGTTACAATTTGGTTGTGGTTTATTTTTTTCCCTTGGAACAGTGCTCTTTGATATACTTCTGCAGCACACCATAAGTCAGGTGCAATACATCAGGATTTTTGTGGTGAAAGCTTACTAAAAACATGCAAAAGAAAAAAAAAATTGAATACAGACATCATTCTCAGACTCTGTTAAAAAAAAAGAAATCTCTCTCAACATTTGCTTTGGCAGTCTTACAGTGTAGCATGCCAGACCAATACCTCCTAGTAATCTGTTAAAATATTTTTGTGCTTGCAATATTTTAAAATCATTGGTATTTTGGGGGTGTTGAGAAGGCTAGAGGGACCAAGAAGAATAAAGGAACATGTGTCTCAGCACCAGCCTGAAGTGCCATGGTGCGATGAGGAGCTNTGGTAGGGGGAGGTTGGAATTAGATGATCCTTGAGGTCCCTTCTAACCCAAACCATTCTATGATTCTATGATCTCAGCAGAACTTGAGGTATCTTGGGCTTGGCTAGGATAGGATTAATTTTCAACAGACACTGGGAGGAGGCCACAGCCAGGATAGACAACTGAACCAACCAATGGGATATTTGATACAATATGATGTCATGCCAGCTATATAAGGGCAAAGGGCAGGCCGGGTAAAGCACAGGTCTCTGGCAAGGGTGGTCAGTGCAGGGCCAGTTGGGTTGGTGTGTTTTGTAACACTCACTTTACATATTGTTTCACTACTATTATTATTATTACCACTGTTTCTTCTCCTCTTGGCATTGTTCTCTTAAATTCTCCTTATTTCAAACCACAGTGTTTTGCCTTACCTATTTGTTTCCCATCCCACTGGGGGTGAGAACAAGTGGCCACATGGTGCTCAGCTTCTGGCTGGGTCTAAAGCACATCAAGAGGATGACTCATTAAGAAGAAAAGAAGAAATATGTCTCTTTCAGGGTAACAGGCCATCATAGGATTTCAATTTGGGGCCCCATAGTCAGCTATGCAATAGATTATGTGAGGGAGCATGGTTTGGCTAAACCTCAGGAAAGGGACATTGTGAGACAGTGCTGAATGGAGGTCTGAGTCAGGTCTATGCTTCATCAAGGGCCATAAAACATGTCTAGCTGTTACAATTTGGTTGTGGTTTATTTTTTTCCCTTGGAACAGTGCTCTTTGATATACTTCTGCAGCACACCATAAGTCAGGTGCAATACATCAGGATTTTTGTGGTGAAAGCTTACTAAAAACATGCAAAAGAAAAAAAAAATTGAATACAGACATCATTCTCAGACTCTGTTAAAAAAAAAGAAATCTCTCTCAACATTTGCTTTGGCAGTCTTACAGTGTAGCATGCCAGACCAATACCTCCTAGTAATCTGTTAAAATATTTTTGTGCTTGCAATATTTTAAAATCATTGGTATTTTGGGGGTGTTGAGAAGGCTAGAGGGACCAAGAAGAATAAAGGAACATGTGTCTCAGCACCAGCCTGAAGTGCCATGGTGCGATGAGGAGCTCTGGGCTGGCACCAGACATCAACAGCCTGCCAGAACTCATGCATCTGAACAGCCAGAAGCTTTCCAGCTACTTTAATTGAGACAAACAGGAACTGTGTGGCCTGGTAGTGAGTGCTGAGATGCTGTCTCCACTGTTTTCCTGTGGGTTCCACTGTGGTTTTCCACCCCACATCCTACTGCAATTTTCACTCCTTCCCAAAAAAACCCCCATAATTCAAACAATAAATCCCCATTTTACAACCAGATGTAACTCAGTCTTGGGCAGGGTCACCACAAGCAGCAGTTTCCCCAAGAAAAAAAATGTTTAGCTTTGCTCATTGCAAACCAAAATGAAACCTTTAAGATCATCTGTGCTAGGGCAGCACAGTCTTGCCACAACAGTAGAGATCAACTTCACACCCACAGAGCCCTTCTTCAAAGACTGATGCTGAAATCCTAGTGCGATGTGCCAATGTCTATCTGCTATCTCTTCCACACAGGAAAAGGGGGTATCTTTAGCTGGCTCACAGTTGAAAAGATCCTGATGCCTACTTTCCAGCCAGTTAACAGATGTATAAGAGAGGCTGTCAACTCGTTTCCCATAAAGCAATTTAAAAAAGTCTAGCATCTTTCAGCTCATATCAAGCACGAACAACACACTGAACCCCTAAATACTTTTAAAAAAAGCTATGTACTAATTCCACCAGTACACCCACCAGATCTAGCCAAAACATGGACTGCCTGCGTATTTTTTATGAGGTCAGTTGAATGAACTGTTCTATTTAGTGCAATTTCTCATCACGATATTTATGCCTCTGCATTTAGGAATGATAGCTACCTACAGAAAGTAAATATCACTGTACCTTAGCCACATTAATACTACACAGAAGCGAGAACACTTCACTTGATAAAAAAAAAATTAAGCTGTTCCACAAGGGGAAAAAATACATTTGTAGTTCTCTCAGTTGAAGCATAAGCTCACCATTTGATTGCAACTTGTTTGATAGCAATCTGCTAATATTTGTATAAGGGTCCTTGAAGAATTAGAGGAAAAACAGCACAAAGAAGAGAGCAACATAAAGCAAACTTCAAGACATCTGATGAATACCAAAGTAGTAGAGAACTGAAAATGATTAATGGTGTAGTATTAGCACACAACAGCACAGTGGAAGCAAGATAGCTGGATTTTAGAAAGCAGGGCCATTAGCACACAAGGTGAAATGACCATGCAAACACTGGTTGCTGAAGGACAACATAGCAAGAACAAAGCAAAGTTACTGTTGCCTGTAACACCTGGTACTAAAAAGCCAGGGCAGTAAGCCAACGCCCTGATGAGAAAGAGCAAAGCATGGTAATTATTCCTCCCCTCTCATGTAAAAGCAGCAGGGTTAATTTTCTCCTGGAACAAAAACTATATGCCATTGAAGGAGCATTATAGGATCAGCTCAATATCCAAACCTAGCTGTCCAATAAGCATTTTTTTTTTCTTAAGCACTTGGCAATGGAAAAAAGATCACAGGGCATTTTGCAAATTATCATGCTTTCTTCTTCAAATGGGCATTAAAAAGGGAACAAAGGGTGTTAAAGCATAAGCCTACTGAAAAAAAGAAAAGTTTTATTCCTTTTAAAAATTCTAAAATCTAGATGAATGGCCATGAACTCAGGGAAACTCTGACTTTGGGCTTATACGCTGAGTAAAATTCAGATCTGGAATATAAAACGTGAGTGCTGCCTCAGCTTTAAAAAGCACACCTTGTGAGTTTTCCATTAAATGAATTCAAACAGCCATTCTTCTCTTTCATAACTAGGCAATGAAATCTAACACACTTAGATAAATCTAACAGTATCCTTCTAGAAGAAAACCTTCTAGATGCAAAACAAGTGAGAGTGATGTAGCTACACTTTACTATGCTGGCAGCCAGACCCAATACAATTCACTGTGGACTTCAACTTCTTTTTGGTGGTGGAGATAGCTAGTGAAGAATTAGACAAGCAAAAAGGAAATGAGGCTTCACCTTAGTGTAAAGAGAAACTGCCCTTTTGGATGTTAGTTTTCTATCTCTTCCACTACGATCCTTCATTTGATGTTTTATCTCATGATGCTCTATATTTTTCAGACTGCTTCTGAGCTCCCCTTGGATGTTACAGATACTCTGGTCACTGCACCAGAGGCAAGCTTCCTACAGAATACGCAGGACTTTTGAAGGGGTGACACCTAACATTGAACACAAAGAGACTGAAATAGATTGGATTGAACCAAGCTATCTCCTCTTGCACTATTCAAATTACAACTTTCTTGTTACAGATGCATGTACAGCAACCTACCGTACAGTCTGTTTTCAACAACAGTTCTGTCTCTCACTGTTTTCTATGCAGCATCGAAAGATAGGTGATAAAGATGCTTTAAAAATGTAGATTACTCATCATCAATAGCAATAGTTTTGGCACTGTCACAGTGACTTTAATATTCCAGAGTTCTTTAAATGCTTTTGTAATACAGACATTATGGAAAGACTTGCTTTTAAAGTGAAACCCCTTGCTTATCTTTTTCATTTCTAATTATTCTGTTTTGACCAGGCTGATCAGCAGACCCTTCTGCCACTGCAGCCAGCGCAGTGCCCAGCAGCATTCCTGCTTGGTGACTGTAACAGCCATGATTACATTGCCTGCTTTTATGTCCTGCAAGATCTCTGGATCTCTTTTACGTCCTTATTAGATCTCTTAATGGTGAAGAACTTGTCTCTCCTTATGACCTCTTCCTCTCTGATCTTCATTCAACCACTTGTGTGTACTCCAAGACCACAGTTCACAAAATCTGCCACTAAAAGAAAGGGTCTTCAAAGTTTTTGCTGAGACTACACCCATGCTGTGGGTATTTGCTTGTTAACCATCTGCCCCACACTACTCAAAGTAATTTGTCCTTTATTGCATGTTCATTTTACATTAATTCATAGGAACAAAGTGAGGTTATAATCACATGTTCCTCATTTCTGCACCAGATCTATTTGAGTACCAATAAAGTACACAAAAACCATATACTGAAGCCCTTAAACCAAAAGTTAACTAGGCACAGACACTCCTGGCTTTAAAACATGAACTGAAGAGCTCTTAATAAAATCAATCTTCTCTTTTGCAGCTGCTAATGATTCAGATCCTGAGTTTTCTCGGCCTCTTACACAGAACATAAAATAGAGGGAAGCTTAAAAGGCAAGGTCCAGAGCTGTCAGTATGGTAAGCATCTCATTTTATTTAGTCTTATATTTCTTGTAGTTGAAACAGTAAGTACCCATCTCAAAGTAAGGGTACTTCATTTCACATGAAACTGTAAATTACTGTTATTTTTAAATGGCTATTTTTAGCCTGGGCTGAGGATCTGGCAATACACCACTTTTCAGTGGGGAGGGTGATCTGTGTCTGAGCAGGTAAGAGTCAGGGGGGCTCATGAGGCAGATGAGCAATGGAAGTGCCTGGTGTGCGAGGGCTGGTGTGAGGACCTGCACCCACCTTCCACAGTCACCGCACTCGGGGCTTGCTGCAGAGGAAAGCTGCTGAAACACCCCCACCTCATCCCCGGGTTTTCTGGCAACTGTCTTGTTGATCCAATGACATCATTTAACACTAACAGACTGAGTCTCCCACATAGGGAACACATACCTTAATTTCTGACTGAGCACCTATAAAAACAGAACAGAAAAGATTTTTCCTGTTTATATTTTATATGCTTTAATAGTAAACAGATGTTTCTCCTATACTAGCAGAGTTTCCTGCAGTCAGAGACTGTTAAAAGGTTACAGAATAGTGTGACTACCCCTGGTGAAAGGGAATGATTTGTCACTTGGGCCTAATTTAACCTTAATCCTACCTAAACCTTCTGTTGATTCATGATTTTTATAGCTGTAGGTCATTGAGATTAGATATTTTGAATCATAATGCTATGATTATGGAGAAGTTAACTGTATTTACGTTGCTGATAGAAATTATACATAATCTCTTTGATTGCTTTTCTTTATAAACACTAAGATTTGAAAGAGATTTTTTTGAAGGCGCAAAAAACAGGGAAGGCTTTCCTGTGTAAGGAGTTAATTGAAAATCGCTTTAAATTTAGCCTGTACCCTCACTCTCCCAGCCATTGCATGGGCTTGACCAGGTGATCTATGGTGTTACTTTTAAAAATCTCTCCATTACTTCCAGTTTTGGAAGTTACTTTCCTGATAGCTAAGGGAAATAGTTCAATGGTTAGTGCTTGCTTGTAAATCCAGAAAGCAGGGGTCAGCACCTGCCTGCCCTCCTATCTGCTCTTCAGCCTGTTATTTGGGCCTTCCCTGTGAAGATGGTATTTTTTGAAACAGTGCTTCTAGGGCTGCGAGTTGCCAGGAAGGATTTCCAGTTACCTTGATGAACATGAAAATGTGGATATAGATATACTAGAGTTTATGGCTGTAGTACAGTCTTTTGACACAAAACTATTTTAAAACAGTTCTATTTATTAAAGAATCTGGCATAGAAAGTCCTTAGCCCCACTTTGCTTCAGTTTTCATATACAAAATAGTGCTTTCTTTGTCTGTAACAAGAGCCACAATATTCCATCATGAGGTTTTGTGCAACAGTCCCGTCTTCAGGTATTTCCAGAATCCCCCTTGCCCTCATTTCTCACTCCCACAGCTAAGCTAGCTGCATTGGAATGAAGCTACCTATTGGTTCTATTGTAAGCTGATCTGGCTTTTAAAACATCTCTGTTTGAAAGGTTAGTTTTACGAGTGACCAGTCCAGAGCAGGTTCATAATGTGTCCACACTCTAGCTGAAGGAATACTTTAAGACAGAAGGGTAAGACTATCTGCCACAAGGAATGGCAACGTTTACACTAGTCTGCCACCCAAAACAACATATTGTAGGACTACAATCCTAAGCACTTAAGAAATGAGGGCCATACCACGCAGTCTGTTGAGATACATCACTTTGAGAAAACTGAACTGCCACAAAAGTATGCCTTAATTCTAATTGTAATGTAAAACATGCCATCAGCTTTTGAAATAAGACACTTGAGAAAGAATATGCTAGATTTCCTTTCCTGTCCAGCTTTTCTGCCCAGTGTTACCATACCATTACAAAGTCACCTCCTGGCATATGCTGCTGATAGTCTGGAATTGCCCTGTCCTTATGTGCAAACTACCTTTCGGTTACAAGCCTCCCTCCCATCTCCCTCTCCCCATGAAGGATATCCACTGTCCTGCAAGAGTCTTCTGCTCCATGGGCACAACGCACCAGCATTAGCTCAAAGAACTCATTGAGCTCTGAAAAAGGGACTTCCTAATATGCCCGCATGCTATTGTAATGGTTTAAATCCCCCCTTCTCAAGGAAACTCTGATCTGATTACTCCTAAATATTAGACTTTCAAAAAAGATGCAGACAGGCTGGAGAGGGTCCAAAGAATGGCCACAAAGATGATCAAAGGACTGGAAAGCTGCTATATGAGGAAAGGCTAAGAGTACTGGGTTTGTTCAGCCTTTAGAAAAGAAGGCTTAGGTGAGACCATATCACTGTGTTCCAATATTTAAAGGGTGTCTACAAAGAAGATGAGGATTTCTTTTTTTATAAGGAGTCACATGGAAAAGATGAGGGGAAGTGAGTACAAGTTAGTCCTTGGGAGATTCTAATTGGACACAAAAGGAAAATTTTTCAAACCAAGGATAATCAGTCATTGGAATAATCTCCCCAGGGAAGTGATGGAGTCCCCTGTATGGGACACTTAAGACTCAGCTAAACAGGGTGCTGGACCATCTTTCTTGCCAAGAAAGGTTGGACCGGATGATCCTTGAGGTCCCTTCCAAGGTGGTGTTTTATGATTCAACGATTAGCTGCTCTTTTATATTTTTTTATGAATTTAAGCATCAAGTTCAGATAGTGTCTGATTTGGAACTGAACTGGGTAGTTCCCAACAGACATTTTGGAATAACAACTGAATCCTAAAGACTAGAATTGTTATTTGGGTATTGATAGCCCTTAGACTTAAAACCAGGCCAATCTCGACATACTCTTCATGAAGCAATGAGCACTTAAATTTTTCATTGGTATTCACAGGATGTAGAAGTTTATTCACATCTATGAAAATCTCCCATGCAGGAAAGCATTTTGTTGCTTCCATTTTAATCACTCCACACTCCCACCACCAAAATAATCTGAGGTTTAAACAGGTATTAACACATAGTAGGGCTGATCTTCATGAACTGATCTACACATCTACAGACTTTTTTTTCTCAAAATGGACAAAAACATCTCTACATGAGGTGAAGACAATGCTTGCTTTAAATATAAGAACATAATCTCCTCATTCTCCACTTTGCACTATGCAAGAGAACTATATAAACAGAATCTGTTCTGGCATCTATTGCAGCTGTGCTCATCCTGGAGTCTAGATAAAATCTACAGTGTGGTAACCTCTCCCTCTGTCTCTGCCTCACTTACAGAAAGCTGAAAAACAGATACATTTTTCATTTCACAGTCTTGGCAAGATGAAAACACATTTTGCAAGTTTTTGATAATTTTTCTCAGGCTCAATGCTATTTACTGAACACAGACACAGCACTTAGAGGAAAAACTCTTACTTTGTGACTAGACTTTGCCAAAAGAATAATTAAACTAAAATTTTAGACTTGAAACAATTACAAGGCAGGAACATGCTAAAAGGAACACCAAATAAGGAAAACAAAAATACTTTGACTCCCTTAGTGCTCCCACAGGTGCACCCAAAACTCTGTTTGGTTAACACTGGGCTTCATTAGCACCATCAAATCGCTGCAAAATCAATTGAAGGTGAAAACAATGAATTCACCAGTATGAATGTCTTACATGAGAAGGCAAGCTGAAACTGCCACACAAGCCCTTGCAGAAACATCCTTTCCAAGACCCACTGGATATCAGAGTGAAAGAAAAAAAAAAAAAAAGAAAGAAATCATCAGTTCAGAGTAACATCAGATTGCCTCAGCTGTAAAGAATCATTAGCATATTTCAACAGGTCAGAGCACTGCTGCTTAGACCATATTCAAATCCTGCCACAAGTAAGGACACTATAGTTGCTAGCTTAATGCCTCAGGGAATAGTCATCTTTTATACAAAATTTGAGGTGTGCTATCAACAGCCTTATGATGTATCTGTGAAAAAAATGTTGCACATTTCCTTCTACATTATCCTCTTGCAGTTTTCTCTGCACTAAGTTCGCATCAGTAGCAGAGGCTCCAAAAGACCTTCTTCCTACCTCAAAAAATCCCCTCCCCTCTTTTAGTCTTGCCATCTGCCAGCCTTTGCTCTCCTGCAAAGTTTTTCCTGGAAAAACTGCTCACATCCTTTTCCTTCCTGCTTTGCCACTTACCCGTTGTACTTTTTTTTGCCTCACCAAAGGAGAGTTTTGAGTCAACTCTCTGGTAGGTAGATCCTATGGCGAATCTGAGTCACAGATACAGAGATTAGAAATAAAACCTTTATCCCAGCTTCCCTTAAAAAGTCAGCTTTCAAACAAATTACAAATGTCACAGATTTTTGTACTGCTCATTTTAAACCCAGTCATATTTTCAAAGCCATTTATAAAATAAATATTCCTGAGCAGATTCTCCCTACGATGGATGATAGGGATTGTGCTTGGTTTGCAAGGGCTGTCTGATGAGTGAAGGCCTGTCTGTGAAAAAAGCACTATGATGATCCATGGATGCGAGAAATACATGCACAGAAAATCTGATGTCCAGCTGCCAGCAATGCTATGCTGCCTCAGAAACTGACCTCCACACCACTGTGTCCAGGAACATGTACCCCCTTGGATGTAGGAGAAGTGAGCTAGTCCTGCAGAAAGCAGCTGCACATAAACAACAACCCATAAAACACTTTAGGACAGGTTTTACTGTCCTAGAAAATCTGGATAAACAAATAAACTCATTTTAGAAATACAGAACTGACTTAAATCCGATCTGGTGATAAATCCTTAATCCATATCTGAATAAACTGCAGTTACAGGTAAGCCAGAGGCAAAAGCCTGCCTCCATCAACAAAAACCTGGGTAGAATTTGGAATCACGCATGTTCATATCAGAGAGGTATAGTGATAGGAGCTTATCAGGAGACTGTTGTAATTAATTCAGATCTTTTACACAATTTCTAGTATATGTAAATTTGAGAGGCTCACTGAATTCACCAATGTTTCCTCAGGAGTCCACACAGTTCTCCAGGTCCAAGGCAGACAGATGGACTTAAAATAAAAGGATGAAGCTCTTTCCAGTCAGATTTTAAGTCTCCTCTAGGATCTCTAGAATTTTCCAGGCTTCTTTGCATAAATGTGTCACCATGTTTTTGTTGCATCTTCCTCTAATTTTTATGTTGCTGATACATAATCCACCATTACACATTCTTCCACAGGCACAGCCAGACTCCCTGGTATTAACAAAGTCTCTGCCTCTCTGACTCTTGCAGAAAGCTGAAAAACAGATATATTTTTCTGGCAAGCCGAAAAGACATTTTGCAAGTTCTTGATAATTTTTCTCAGACACAATGCTATTTGCTGAACACAAACACAGGTATTAGAGGAAAAACTTTTACTTATGACTACACTTTGCCAGAAGAATATTTAAACTAAAATTACAATTACAAGGCAGGACACCCATGCCAAAAGAAATACCAAATGAGGAAAACAAAAAGCCTCTTGGTAAGAACCTTTTCTTTCTGGCTACTACACTACTTCATGTGTGTGTATGTATGTGTACATTTTTGACAACTACATTTTTAATGTAATGCCTCAATTTCTTCTGCTCAACAACTGGCTCAACTATAGTGATATTTACAACTTAACCTCTTTCAGTAACTGCATTTCTATATTTTGTCTGTTCATTGATATTATTATTGTTGTTGTTGTTGTTGTTATTATTATTATTATTATTTTGCTGATGCCCTTAGTATTACACATGATGCAACACAGACAACTGTTAATATATATATAATCCAACAACTTGCCCTTCACTTGCTCAGCGTGTCCTCTAGGCCCACATTCCTGTACACATGGTTTCAAGTCATGTTAGTGAAATTTATCTGCGTTGATTTTCCCTACCTAAGGAAAATGTGTCATGGTTGCTCATTGTTTTTCCCTTTAGTTATAATTAGGAGAAAGCTTATCTTATTATCATCTCTGTGAATATCCAAACAGCTTCAATGATCCAGAAAAAATTTTTCTGTACTCATTTATCTCTAGACGAAAATGAAACCATTAAGTAACAGCTAAGGTAGAATCAAATATCTCTAGCATCAGGGAAAGCATAATTTTTATTATCATTTTATAAGAAAGCCAAACAGACTACTGAAAAGGAAAGTTTCTTTTAAGAAAAGCCTTTGCAAAAACAGAAATTCTGAAAAATATAGAAACATTTTAATAGGATTCTATACAACTGCTCATTTTTGCCATTTGCCTTTACCTGTCTTCCAACACACTTCAAAGAAACATGATCAGTAAACGTTATAAATTCATGATGAAACTGCATGTCATGGCCCATTTCAACCATGCTCCACTCCATGTACTGCCTGTATCATCTACTGGTGTACACCAAGTGTATATACAATCAGACCTGTCCTGTAAGTAATTCCCCAGTAGCAACATGATGATCTCAACCCCATCTTAGTATGCATAACAGCGCAGCAGCAAAATAACTTCATCTAACACTGTAAATCATACACAAAGACATAATGAACTAAAACTTTTCCTGCATACATTTATCTGCAGACACTGCTTGTAAAGTGAAACAGTTGAGTTAATTTTCTAGGTATTTCAACTGACAAACACTGTCTCAGACTTCCCCTGGTCTAGAAAACTGGAAACCTAGATGTGCAGGTAGATCAGGGCTTATCAGCAACATTTCTCTGCTTACAGTCAGAGAATGAATCAAAGGGATGAGTGTAAACAAAACAGAGCTTCAATGGAAACCTAAGGAAAAAGACAAGAGGAAGTGGGAAGAGCCAAACCAGTATTTCAACTGCAGCAGACAAGTCAAGGTCTCTAGGTTCTTTGCCCACAGCCACAAATTTAGTCCACTTCTCAGAGCTGTAGAGGTAAGCAGCAAGTGCCCCCTGTGCTCCAGTTACAGATCAGTATTGTTCAGACTGGGAGAAGGCTAAAGTTTTAGAAAGGTACATGTCCTCACCACTGAGGAACATGCTGTTCCTGAGGAATCTATTATCCCTTAGGCTGGATGGGAACATTCTCCATCTGCACACCTTTTGCTTCCAGGGACGAAGCATTTCATGTTCCAAGAGCCATCTGTATATTAGCTTGATCCCACTTACTACTCGGATGTTGACCAAATTATTCAACCTCATCACAGCCTTTCAAGTGTTACAGCTCCCCAGCACAGTCAGTGGCACGCAGGACTTCAGCAGTCTTTACCGTAGCTTCCTACAGAGAACAGGAACCTCTCCCATTTCTTTCCTTGTGCCTAGGCCAGAACTCCTTAACACAGTCAGAGCAAGGTGTACTCAACAGATAAACTGGGCACATTTCTCTCTTCTCCTCATTAGCAAATAGGATTAGAAGTATGGTGCTCTTCTGGGTGAATTCAAGGAAGGAGCTCACACATGACAGTAAAGAGGAACACTTCCATTAGAAGTTAATGGGTAAATGGGGATGACAGAGAGGACAAACATACTAGAAAAGTCATCTTCTTCCCATTGCTCGCTATTTGACTATGACAACACCACTCTTACTGTTTACAATGAATAGCCTCCCTTGTGACTGAAGTTTCTGCTTAAACCATTTTAGGATTCCAGTGTCTACCCAACCACAGATAAAATTAAGCCCAGCTATCATAAAGAACAAAAGCAGACCTTCAAATATTCAAGTCTCTTGGTATTAACAAGGTTTAACGACAGCCTCTCATTTGCCACAGACCTACAACTATTTTTACACATACTCATAAGACCAAAAATAAAAGACATGGATAATTTTATATGACTTTGTTTATTCCCTCTTTCTACTTTCACTAAGATTATTGACATCTGAACTCTAGCTACAATTTGGAGTTGTTTTGTTGGTTGATTTGTTTTTTGTTTGGTTTGGGGGTTTTTTTATGGTCAACATCATATCTTTCACACTGCCATTTGTTTCCCAAAATTACTTCCATTGTCATGGAACTTGAGATTTACAGCTGAAGCTGACAGAATCATTTCTGAGCATCATATATCAAGGGGAGAAAAAAAGAAAAACAGTTCATAAAGAAAACCTGACTAGCCCCTTAATTATTGAGAGACTGCTGCTTCACAAAAGCAGGAGGGGATTTAAGGAAGTAACAAAGTCATGATTTCAGAAGTACTATGCATATTAAAACTCACCGAAAATTGCATTTGACAGTAGGAATCAGATGTTTTCACAGCTGCCAACACTTTTACCCTGCATTTCTCAGTCTGGGCTGATTGTTCCAGCATTTTCCTTTGTTGTTCACCTCACATTGATGTCCGGCCACCCGCCTGTTATTTGCATTTCTTTAGCTTTTGAGAGTCACAGTGCCATTGTTTTCACCTCATCTGCCTTTTTCTGTGGATGAAGGAGGAAACATTCTTTGTGAGGTTTTTTTTAGTTTGCTACATTACCTAGTACATTATCCGACCATTTACAAATCAGAGTATATGCTTCAAAGTCATGACAGAACGACCCACATGCTGTGTAGTCCACTGCCATCGGGCACAAGTTTCACATACTTGTCACTTCTTTCATTTGTTCACTGAAGATAACAGCCTGCGCTATCAGTCAACTCATGCGATGAGAAGAATATTCAAAAACTTTTATTTCCCTATTCATATGAGGACTTGGCACAACCACCTGTGTATTGCATATCCAGCTAAACAAAAGTTTGAATACAGACACAAACACACCTTTATTTACACAGAATACATTTGCATATTGAGGTTATCTCATTGGTATCACAAACTATTCATCTAAATAGTTTTGTAATTTATTGCAGTAACAAGCCCCTTCGTTAAATAACACTGAAGTATAGAGTTTAAAAGAATTAAACATAAAATATCAAACTTCACATGTGTGTGTGTTTTTGCAAACCAGTCACAACACAGCAATATGCTCAGTGCTGCACATACATAAACAGAACCAAGTCTGAATGTGTGATTACAGAGCCTTAGCATCAACAAATCTTCCACAGTTCTGCTATGCAAAGTTGGGATGAACAGAAGATTTGCAAGCACTGTAAATATTCTTGCTAGGGTTATGCCTGGCTCTACAGGAGCACGTGGTGTGGTGTATAGTAGGACAAGTGAAGCCAGATGATGATGAAAGGCAGCACCTAAGTAATTGCAGTTCCTTTCACCACAGGGAACAGAGAAGAACACAATCCCTCCGGTGAGATCAGCTTTCCAGGCTGGTCACCTGTCACAGGACAGCTGACAGTAATCCTCAGTTTATACAGTAATTTTAATATCTTTGGTGAAACACTGGAAACCAGGGTAAACTCTGGTTCTGCATGGAAAGCTCTGTATTTTCCCTTGTGGCATTAGCCACCTGCACAGAGCCAGCCACATGCGCACATTTTGCAGGTGGACCTTATATGCCATTTTTGAAAGGAACACCTTCTGTGATGTGACTCTACTATTAACAGCAAACACTGCAAAAGAGTGACTTTTTTATGTGTTCATATGATTTGCAAAGTTGAGAAGATTATTAGATGCTGCAAATATACCTTTCCTTGCCAAACACAGCAACTCTCCTTTGTACGTTTTGTTGTATTATAGGATATATATGCACTCCCTCACACATTTGCCTAAGTGTTCAAAATGAAGAATGCTTTTGTAAAACAGACATATGCAAGCAGGTGGAGAAAACTGTTCCAGGAACTTCACTTTTGCTTGAGTTCATCCTCACTGTTAACTCTGCACTTCTAACATGTGAAAGTTTCCCAACAAAACACTATTAACCTCATTTTGTTTTTATAAGCAAAGATTAAGTCAGGTACAGCACAATAAAAGAATATATTAAGGCTCACTTACATCTTGAACAGGACCAGAAGCTACTTAAAAGTTAGAACATAATTACAAAATAATCATTTATAAAGACAATGATATAATATTCACTCTTAAAAAAAAAAAAGTAAGGATTTCCAAGACTGCACTGTTCCAAAGGGTTCTATATTTTTTACAATAAACTGAGAAAACTTGAAGATGCAGTAAGATATTATTTGGAGACAAACATCTAAATTCCACTGGGAAGGGTCTGTCATGCTCCACTGGTGAGTGCTTTGAGGGCAGAATCTACCTTAGAATGGCAAGAAAACGAACAGGGTGATCAAGAGAACCAGTTGGAGCTATGCCAAGGATCCTTAAGGAGAGTTCAGAAAGACAGAGAGTTCCCTGGAAAAAGAACACAAAAAAACCCCCTAACATACCATGTCTTTTTATCTTCCAGCAAGCGCTGCAATAAACAAGGATGATCTGGGCCTAGCACGTACCTATTCTACACCTAAATACAATGCCTTAGGAATAGTCAATCTGAAAGCAAAGCAATGGAAGGCATATGGAAGACAGTCATCTTCAGTAGACTTCAATATAGTTATTTGGTCCTGCACTTTGCAGACATCCCCACCATTAGTGAGTACCACCCTTAAAAAGCCTCATCTTTTGGAACTTGCAAAGTGAAAAAATTTCCACCCACTTTCTCTGTTGGTTATTAAATGTCAGTGTTGTCCTTTACATTGGGCTCTTGGCAAATCATAAGCATTGTAGAGGCAGCAACTTCTCTTCTTTATCTGTCTCTAACGAGACCTGTTTAGGAGCTCTACCACCAATCACTTAATATTGTGCTCCACTAACCAGCATCTTTGCCATGTTTTTTTATCCGTTCTTCATTGACCTTGATTAATCTGAGGAAGATAATGTTGATAATAAAATCTTAACCATTCAAAAAGAGGCAGAAATAACATGCTGACTAACCCCACCAACTGATACTAATCAGGTACCGTTATCTGATTAATCTCATCACTGGTATAACATCTGTTAGAGCAAATATCTGTCCTTCCAGCTTTTGATTTTCATCAGTCTGCTCCTATACATCCACCCTGCATGCTGTATGTGCTGTCTTTGTGTATTTAAACTCTGCATTTCTTAAGTCTTTGTAGGGATGCCCACCTTTTGTATTAATTCTTGTGATGTAAAACTGCTTTGCTATCCATCAGGTTGGTAACCACAGTGCTTTTCAGGGATATATCCTCACTGGCAATGCCACACAGCAGCACCTATGTTTCTGTGTTCCAGAAGTCTTAAACAAGTCTGCTGCACTGTAACAGCAAAACCTTTCTGGATGTGGTTTCTTTCTCATTAACTCACCCACTGCTGGTACCCCTTATTTTTGCATTAGTGTCTAGATAAATGACCAAGAGACTTTAATGTGGATCAACACTCTCTTCAAAAATGTTCACTATTCTTTCCCCAAACACTAGTTTTGTTAGCAAAGGGAAGAATCATCCATGTCTAGTCTGATTAAAAGGTCAGTCCCAGAACATGCCTACTTGTGGAAAACAAGCAGTCTCACTTCCCACAAGGCAGAAATGGACACTTCACCTGCAAAAATGCACCTGTTGGTCAGTCTCTCCTTGGCCTGCTGTGCTCCCTGCAGCCCTGCCACCCCTCCCCAGCATGCTGACACCTGGCAGAAACCTCCTTGCCAACAATGAGCACTGGGGACAGTACTACCACACATCCCACCTTGTGATTTCACCTGGAGTTGTGGGTTGTTGTGTACTCAAAATCCTGAAACGGCACTTTCAGTGGTGCACTGATTGGTTTGTGCCTATGAAAAGCCTTGTAAACTTGTCTCAGAGTTTGTGTTGCACGTTATGGCTAGAGAGGAGGGAGCCTTTCTGCTTCACTAGGCATTTGGAAATTCATCTCTCTCAAGCAGACTTTTTGTTTCTTTCAGATTTCCAGTAGGTTTGTCAGAAAATTATGTTAACTGATGGGGGATCAATTAACTTATTCTGTTACAAAACCAATAAGGATTTGTTAATTAATTAATAGTAGATAAAAGTATCTTGCTTTAGGAAAAACCCTTCCTTGTTCAATATTTCCTGAATGGGCTTAGCGTTTAGATATAAAATTCATTTCCACTGGTATTTTGCTTTAATATTTTGTGTTACCCTGCTAATACCTTTCTAAATTATGTCAGTAAAGTCAAGTCTCTGGCATTTAAAACACGGCAAGCAAAACAATTCCACTCAGAGCATGGACCTAACATTTTGAAACAGCCAAGTTATCTAGACATTTAGTAGAATTTAATGACACCAAACTTGTCATTGCACCTGTGGTCTTAATCAGTTCATAGCTACACACTCATGCTTCTTTATTCAACTCTGACAGTAAAAGTATTTTCTACAAGTATTTTTCAATTCATATTTAAAAACACCTTGGAGGAAGAAAATAAGTGCTCCTTTTAAAATGCACAAAACCTTATTTGATTAAATAATATTTTCAGAAGTATTTGTCCTTTTGCATAAATAACCAGGAAGTGTCTGTCATCTAACACAGAGATTCTTTTTTTTTTAAGTTTTTAATAAAATTCATTACAATTCTTGCAACAGGGTCAAGGCATTCATACTGGCAGCGAAGCTAGTGCTTGCCAAATTCATAATGATCTTATCCATGTGTGCCCAAACTTGGCAGCTGTTCAAAGCTTAAGATTTGACGTTTGGTCCAAGCCACACCCTTCAGTTCCTGACTCTCAAATAATGCTGTAAAAGTGAGGAAAAGGGGTGCAAACACAGAAGAAAGTCAAGATAAAAAAAAAAAAGAGATAAAAAGGCATATATGTGAGTAGAGGAAACATAAGACAACATGGGCAAACTGTTCTGGTGAAGAAGTGATGACATTTCCTTTCTGTATGATGTCTGTTTCATGAATTCACTGGACCGCTATAAAAAAACCCTCAAACAACAAAAACCAAATCATGCACATACAACCTACTTCCAGTCCATAAAGGGAATTTACTGTAACTGTGACCTCTTGCAACTTTTAAATGCACAGGACACTCTCTGTGGAAGTTTAGCATACACACAGATTGTGGAGTACAGCCCTTAGTTATCTCCAATGGTCTTTGCTACACATGAGCAAACGACCCGAGGTGCTGTGCTCGGTAGCAGTGCTTTGCTGTAGCTCCTCTGCTAACAGCACCGGTAAGACCCTTCTGTCTGGGGGCTGGGCAAGAAGCAGTTTTGAAAGTACTTACATTTACTAAACACCAAAGGAAAGAGCAGGGTCTTTGGTGGCACACAGGGATGCTCAGTGTCTTTCAGGAAGTTTGCAAGATCTTTGACTTTATAACAGAAGATTGTCCATTGATTTGAGACTTCCCAACAAAAGACTGTCCATTGATTTGAGACATGGGCCTGCTACATCTTCCTTTCATAAACATAAAATCATTAACTATCACAGTTATAATACTGTAACTTTTTGGCAATTGTGTTCACAGGAAACACGTACTGGTGCTTTGTAGTTTTCATGGTAGTCTCCTCGCTGTTGCAAGACAAAGCTTTTTGTTGTAAGACAGAGCTGAGCTAAGCTAAGCCACCCTCCAGGTATGTCTAGTGCAGAAAAAGTGTTAGGCAGAAAATTTAAGGGCGGGCATCATTTAACCAGAAAAATAGGACAGGTCTCCAGACAGAACTCTTTCTGTGTCAGTATTCCTTACCCTGATCTATGGACAATTTGGAGCATTGAGCCCTAAAGCCACCACTATTTTAAACATGCAAGAATGTTCCTATGCATTTACTGTAAATAAAGCTGACAAAATTTGGGGAAAACTTACATTTTGCCAGTTGCCTACAAAGCTGGAAACCAGGTTCCTGCAGTGCCCATAATCTTGAACACCCTGGTGGCCTAGGAAGCCTTCTGCCTAGGGAATGGCTTAAAACACAAAAAAATTTTCTTTCAATGGAACTACTTCATTGAGTTTCTCCCCACAAATATTTAAACTATGTTAAAAACATTATTTTTATAAGCATTAGATCCAGTTTTGTACCAAAATAATTCCTTCTTTCAGCCTCTTCCCCCCACCAGCTAGGGAGAATATTTTCCTCCCCATGAAAATGGCATGGGAGAGAAATTTTCTTTTCTAGCCAGAACCATCTGGATATAAAGCTTAAAATGTTGAGAGGGCAGGAGGAAAACTGCAGCAGGCCAGCAAGGAGATGGGGAAGGCTAATGTTAATTTGCATACTCAATAAAATTCAGCACACTTCAAAGAAGAAAATTGAAGGAGATAATATATAAATGCAGTAAAAAGTAACAGGAAGAAGAGATAGCCTAAAACCAAGAGAGAGGAAAAAAATTACTGCAGACATGACAGAAAAAAACACCCCCAAAAGTTCATTGAAAATTGAACAATTTGAGAAAGGAGTCTGTGGTGGGTTTACCCTGGCTGGGTGCCCGGTGCCCACCCCTAGTCCCTCTATCACTCCCCCCCCCACAACCCAAACCTTCGTCAGCAAGGCAAGCAGGGAGAGAGTAAGATGGAAAAGAAGAAGAACCCGTGGGTTATGATAAGAAGCAGTTTAATAAACAGCAGAGAAAGCAAGGTCGCGCGCGCGCGAAGCAAAAGCTGATAAGAAGTAGTTTAATAAACAGCAGAGAAAGCAAGGTCGCTCGCGCGCGAAGCAAAAGCAACAAAGCCGTTACTCTCTACTGCCCATCCGCAGGCGGTGTCGGGCCTGTCCCGGGAAGCAGGGCTCCAGAACGCGTACCGGTTGCTCGGAGGACAAATGTCTTCCCAGGATCCCCCCCGTCCTCCTCCCTTTATAGTTGAGCTGACGTCATATGGTATGGAATATCCTATTGGTCAGCTCGGGTTGGCTGTCCGGGTTGTATCCCCTCCCAAATCTTGCCCCCCCACACACACACCCCGTCAAAACAAGGGTGTGTGTTATCAACACCTTCTGGCTTCCAGTACTGCAGCATGAAGGCTGTATGGGGAAAATCAGCTCAGACAGACCCACTACAAGTCTATTGAAAAATCGGAACTTGATACAACACTTATTAAATGACTTTTTTTTTTTAAAATGTAAATTTAGGAAATGCTTCTAGACCAGCAGTTCTCAAGCTTGTTCGGACTGGGGGCTTCATCCGACAACAGAAGCTATTTCCACACCCCAATCCCATGTCATTACTTAGAAGATCAAAGCTGCTGAATGGCCAGGATTCTCCATGGACCATCACTGCTCCCCATGTTCTAGAAATTCTTTCCCAGTTTGACTTTATACATTGAGACAATAAAGCACAGTAAGTGCAGTAAAGTGTTCTTGGTTCAAAGATGCCCTGAGGTTGCTATAACTGGTCCAAGCAGGACTTCCTCAGTTCAGAGAGTAGCATGCAGCAGTCACATCCATTTTCATAATTGCCACAGGGAGCTAAAAGACGAAGGGTGTCCTCCCCCTCACATGGACATGCAAACAGCCTTATAACATGGCAGTCCCAGGTTCATAAAGGCACTTTATATAGGTTTCTCAACATCTTTCTGTGGTATTTACACCAACTTCCTTCACCAGACTCCAGAATCAGTCATGTGGGAAACATTTTTGCTGTCATTCTCCATATCACTGCATTGCTCTCTACTATAGGAAGAAGAGAGAGCACTGTGCTATGCATCATGGGATCTCAGAAACATAATGAAGCCTCTGGAGCTTGCTAGCATCGTTTTATCCTTACTCTTCACATTGGAATCAGCCCAGAACATAAAATTTAAATTGTACAAAAATTGTACAATATCCAATAAGGAAGAGTAAATTCATTCAATCTCTAAAGTTTTATGTAAACTCTGCACAATTAGCTAAATAATCAGCAGATCTCAGAAGAACAATACATAGACTAGTTGGAAGGCGTTTAATTATATATGCAGTCCACTATCAGTGTCCAAAATACCAAGCAAAAAGACACCAATTACAGAAGTAGAAATCCTAATTGCAGAAGAAGAAAAAATATAATTAAGCAGAATGTGCCAATATCAATACTTTATGCACTCAACTACAGGATACAGCAAAAATATTTCAGCAGCTCTTCTCACCAGTATCTACTACACATTCCTTCTAAATCAAAAAAGGATTTGCTGCAGGATAAGATGCAGGATAGGGTAACAGAGAGTACTTTACAATAGGTAACTTGTCCAAGGCACCACCCAAGACACTACTATTAGATAGCTGTGGTAAATTCAAGAATTATCTCTACCTTGATGGGACTATATATGGCAGAGTCTCCATAAACACACACAGTTGCCACAGTAAAGATAAAAGAAACTGCTGAACATGTGGTCGGAATATCCTCAGGTAGACATATAGGAAAAGCAGCTGGCACTAGAATAAGGTTAATTGGTTCTTCAGCAATCATTTGTCCATCAAGAAACCCGCAATCAGCATTTACCCCTTGAACTGGAGCCTTATTTACAAAGGCAGTTATAATCACAAAGCCTCTCTGACATTGCTCCTCAGGGAAAGGTGATGATCCACAACAAACCTGAAAATGTAAGCATGAATAAATGTAGGACCATATCTTGGAACAGTTGAAGTTTGTAGTGAGGTTGGTGTTGGTCTCTTCTCCCAAATAACTAATGACAGAACAAGAGGTAATGGCCTCAAGTTGCACCAGGGAAGGTTTAGATTGGATATTAGGAAGAAGTTCTTTACTGACAGAGTCATCAGGCACCAGAACAGGCTGCCCAGGGAGGTGGTGGAGTCACAATCCCTAGAGGTGTTAAAAAAATGAGTAGATGTGACACTTTGGGACATGGTCTAGGGGTCAGGGAGATGTTGGGATGAAGGTTGGACTGGATGATCCTAAAGTTCTTTTCCAGCCTAAGTGATTCTATGATTTAAGCTTCAGTAGCTCACTACAGAGGCCTGCTCTTTGCCATTTCCTTTCTCAGGTCTTCCTTCTTGTTTACATTGTTCCCTTTCTTACCTCGCCTGCCTTCCCATTGCTAGATGCAAAGTTAAGACTTTATGGTTTTATTATTAGCTTTAAATTATTAATATTTCATTCTTACAATCAATATTAATGCTATCCAGCATAAGAAAGTTACTATTGATCTGTGTACTACAGGTAGTGATTTGAAGCTTGATATTTTCACAGAGGGCAGAGTTTTTGTTTTGTGCTGTGACCTTTGCCATGAAAAATGGAAAAAAAAATAAACCAATCCCACAAAATTGCTTCTCCTGGCAAAGATTCTTCACACGGTGGTTTTCACTCCATTCTGTCCCAGCACCTTGTAAAATCATAGGCTCAAGAGGCTCCAAGCAGATACAGAAATACCTACACAGTGACACTGGCAACACAGGCCTGAATCTGGCCAAGGAGGTGCCTGCATTTCACAGCAAGATGTCCAGTGCCACCTGGAAACACCAGGTCAGCAAAAGTGACAGTTGCTGCAGAGATTATAAATGTTACCATTGTTCATCTCAACCCACTTAAGAGTTTTCAGGGTCAAGTAAGTCCCAAATGCAACACCCAGGTTAGCAAAACAAATCCTTTGAAACAAGAGATTCTTGCTAGAACTCATCAAAGCCGTAAGATTTGGGAACAGCAGATTCATTTGCTCATTACAGCTTTTAGAGCAACTCTTCCAACAGAAATTAATAGTGTCTTTATTTAACAATGGGCTTAAGCACAAAGGGCTACAACCTAAGCACCAGTGTTTAAAGATGAAGCTACAGTGAGAATTTAAAACTTGCTAGCTCTCAAGTCTGTAACAACAAGGTACTAAATCACCAAGATTCAGATCAGGTCTACACAAGCCACTTAATTTGGCAACTTGTATGACTTCAGTCTCATACTCCTAAGAAAGTAATATCCTCCTGTCCTCATTCTGTCACTCTAGATTTCAGAGGTACACACAGAGTTTTGTCAGCTTGATTCATGATACATAGAGGAAAAAAAAAAGGCAAATGGTTTGAAAAAAGCAAAATATGTGTCTGTCTCCCCCTCACCCCATTATTAAACAAAAGCCTAACAGGCTAACTCCTAGGGATTTTATTTTTATCATCTTGTTAGGAGTGATGATCTCTTCAGAATCGATTACAACAGCAGAAATAAGACAAGGTGCTTTGTTTCACAAAAACATGCACTTAAAGACTATGAAGCTGCATTGATTTATTCCTTACCCAGGAAGATGTTCCTGTAATTAACATTAGCAATACAAACAACACTTAGAGCTCTTGACTCCCAAATGTTAGAGTCAGTAATTGTACTGTGTTGGGCAACCTGTGCTCCAGCAGAGGTATCACTGAGTCTGTAACATCTCAGAGGTTGACACAGCACTGTCATTTTAGCACTCAAAGCCAACTGCAGAACTGACACACTGAACATCCAAAACATAATTCAATAGTCTCAAGGGCATGCAGCAAATCATAAATATGTAGAGCCATTCAAGCTTACAACAATATCAGTATATACCAACCGAGCTTGGTTTCATTCAAAAATCGAAAGCAGCTTACTTTTATTTCCCTGTGTCAACAGAAAGATTTTAGCCAGCCGGAATATTATAACCATATAAAGTTCTTTCACAAAGAACACTTATTAAAACTACATGCAATAATTTTTCAAAACTGTGTTTTAAAAGGTTTAATCCTTGAATTAATCACAGCAAGTGTATTTCAGGGTACTCAGAGCTAGAGCTACAGAGCAAATTGACTTCTTGGTTCAGCAGCTGAAATGGGAGGGTGTGCAGCAGGGAAATCAGTTTCAGGATGACCTGAAACAAATGTTTTTCACTTTCAGCTGACATAAAAACCAAAATATCTTGGTTTGGGTTGAAATATTATATCTTGTTTCCTTTGGGAATGCTTTTCCTTTTCTTAAAATTATTTTTTCTACAGCTTTCTATAAAACATACCATTTAGAAAAATAAAACTGTTTTTATTTCCTCACTGTTTATGTCATTTTGACTGCAGATGAGACTGTTTCCAAGTTTCACCAATATCCATAGGTGGTTTTGCTGACTTAAAACTGTACCTTTTGGCAACAAAGCTCCATACTAATTTTTTTGCTTGACTTTACTGGCCACCTTGTGCCACTGAGTCATAAATGCCCAGTGACAGCCTGTTAACCAAATTCACAGCAGGAACCACACACACAGGTAACATCACCAGCGTGCTACAAATTATCAGTAACAGACTCAATCTGATGATACATAAGTCAGTACAAGGAGAGCAAGAGGATTATTTTTTCTCTCCTTCAGACTGAATCTAACTTGTGTAGTGTAACCAGGAGGAAAGGGGAGGGGAGTTAGGGGAGCTCCCCAGTATTATTTTAGCCAGATATATGTTGTAGATTTTAATTCAGTGCTGTATTTGGGGACAGGGGAGAAGCATGAGAAAGAGAAAGAGTTATGAATAGGGTACGTGACCCCAAGATTTTGTCTGTGCATGTCAGCAACAGTTAGTGCATGTTATTCATCATCTTGCACTTCCTCTGGAACCACCTCGTTCACCTTCTCATTAAAAACATAGAAAATAAAAATAAATGCTAAACCCATCAATCTTATGCCCCTAGTAGAAAGCCAATGATGCAAGAACAAAGATCCCATAGTACAGAGAGCAAGTGTTTTTCCTTTCCTTTGTTGATATGATTTTGTAGTTCAGGTGGGAATGGCTACAGAACTAAAGAAGGCAAGAAGTTCTGGTACATGAGGGAAATAAAAAAACATCTGGAAGCATGGGGCAGATGCTAGGAACATACCTGCAGTGTAAAATCGTTGCTGAGAAGTAAACATGAGAAGCAGCAGGAGGCAGAAAAGAGACAAGAGAGCAACTTTGCAAGGAGAAGAAAGAATGCTAAGAAACAAATTACAAGGAAGGAGAAAGTGCATGGACAAAGATCTCGAGTGCTAGAAGATCCCGTTGAGCAGAAGGCAATTCACTGGGGTGAGACTGCACTATAGTGTACAAACCCTTTGATCCAAAAGTGGAGCCAGTGTCCCTTTGGGACACAAAGGCAATGGGGTCACTAACAACAGGAACATCTATACCTTTCAAAATGCAGCACAGTCCCTTCTGAAGTTTCGTCAAATGCCACAAGCTAGGCATGGTCTGGCTCAGAGGCCTCACAGAGAACAAGGTGACCAAGCTTGTGAGCTGGTGATCACATGGAGGTGATGGTGTCTTCTAAGTCACTCCTGAACTTCCTTCAGTCTTGGATGCTGAGGGATTCTTTTTTGACTGAAAGGTATGAATGATATTTGGCTTACCTAAGCAAAAAGTCTGCATTTTAAAAAACTAGTCATTTAATATTGTTTACTTAGTGAAGTTTCACTTTTGGGGAACCACATTTCTCTGACTCAAGTTCTTGCTGCACTTGCAACCATCTGCTCTCGAATACTTTCTACTGGTTGACCCAGCCGTAACCAGCAACAGTGTTTCCATGATTCGATCTGGAAGTTACTGTGGCTCACAACTCCATTTCAATCCTCATCAAAGAAAGGCACCTCTAAACAATTAAGAGTGTCTGTGTGGAAGTAGATGAAAACCATTTGTCACATCTTTTCCACTGGAATATTCATTGCTCCCAGGAGTTAATCTATATACCCTATCTACAAGATGAAACACCTTCTCATTTTTTTCAATAAATATCATGAAAATATATTACATCGTCGGGATTTATACAGAGATATTTGGCAGGCTTTTCAGGGCTGTCAAAGATAAATTGAATATGTGGTTCTTCCACACAGAGTGAATTATCTGAATAAATAATGTATTAGGAGAATTTCACTTCTTATCTATGTCTGATTCATTCTCAGATAAATATATATACATTTGCACTGATGTCAGTGAGGCTGCAGAACATATAACAGAAGAAAATATGTCCTTAAGCTATTTCTGTAATATCCATAATAGAAAACTGACCAATAATACTGATATAGCAAAAAACCAAACAAAAAAAACAACTCTTGAGGTATAGGAAAGGGAGTAGTTTGTTTTGCTGGTTTCAGCTTTTCATTTTGCTTATTTTTTGTTTTACCTTGTAAAGCTTTAACACAGGAAAAACATAAAACCAGCAATAAAACCTTTATCAATTACATCTCACACAGCACTGCAGAGCACTTTCCAATAGCTCTTAATTACAGAAAGTCAGCACTAGGCTTAGAAAGGCAATTGGCTTCCTACTATTTTTGGACATGTATCTGGCCACTGGGCCCTTTCCCTGTACACATGGACCACATCACAGCATTCACGCAGCACGCACAAACCTATTGCCAGATAACTGATGTGTGCATATACTCAGGCTAGACATACACTTATCTCCATAAACTGAAAATACAGAAGTGCTTATGCCTATAACTCCAAAAGAGAACTTTATGATACTCTACAAGTTTTCTCTTTCAGACACAGGAAATTACAACCTTTTGTTACTGGAATCACAGAGAAGTGTGATCAGCCTCACAAGGAAGATGCACTGTCCCTCACCTTAGAACTACTGTGACGTCAATGACAACTGACTGCTCATAACTTAAGAGAAAAAAAAAGTTGCAGTAAGAAGAGTGTCCTGTTCCAAAAGAAAAGAGAGCAAAAGCACCTTAGTTCCAGCAAAGATGAAATGGTGACAGCTGCTTTGCTTCTCAAAAAACACCTCAAACATTTGAAAATTTTGTCAGAGTAAGAGACCACGCATGCATAGTCCTCTCACATCTACTTAGTGATATAATCATGCAACATCCAACTAATACTGAGGTCTTCTCTATGCTCATCTTAAAGATATGTCATGCAAATAATACAGTAGAAGTCACTTTTGTCAATAAAAGAGATCTTCCTTGAACATTTTTTATTTTAGGTTTTCAATTGCAAGAGACAAATATCTTATGCCTTAGATCTGTAAGAAAGAGAAGTGTGGATGTGAAGATGGTTTCAAAGACAACCTTTTACTACTCAGGAGCAGATAACTTTCTTTGCTCAATGACATAGTAACACATGTTCATCAATAGCTGTGTCAAAGATCAAGGGAATCCTCTGTTCCCCATACCCGACTGGTTATATCCGTGATGTAAGTATCAGGATTAAATTGCAAATTTAATAAAATCCTAGCCAGCATAAAGTTTTGAATAAGCAAAAATAACAAAAACATTAGACAGATCATCTACCTTTAGACTGTGAGATTATATTCAGATTTCCTGGACAGAAATCTGTATGTTTGTGCAACAGAGTAAAAGATGGTAGGTCTATAACACCTCCATGCAAACATGCAGCTGTTCTGGCCAGGATTCCTCTCTGCCAATGAAATATCTACAGTCCACAACACCTGCCTGAACAAAAAAAAGTTGTCAGGGAAATTGAGATGTAGCTGGAAAAACTCAAACACTGGCTAGCCCAAATCTCAGTGTTACAGAAGCTGAAAGAACTTTATGCTCTCCAGCTAAGACTCATCTGGCTTGGACATATCCAGTAAGAAGACTGAGAAATACAGATGAAGCTGAACAAAAGATGAAATCTCCAATTCTAGACCTGCTCATCCAGACAAAACCTAAACATCTGGCTGAACCTTCCATTGAAACATACAACAATCACGAAGGCTTGTAACTATAGAAAATCAAAAGCTAGAGCCCCAAAATTTATTTGAATTTCAATTGCATGCAGAACTTACAGAGGCATACACTGATTAACTTTCTATTCCTTTTGTAATTGGAAAGATGAAGTGTATTCCAGCTGCCCACTGCAGCACTGGCTCATGAAGCCAGTAGTGATCAAATACAGGCTGCTACAGGTGATAGGACCCTCATGGAGTAAACTTCAACCCTTACTCTACATGCTAAAGACAGAAAGGATTTGTCTGTAAAATAACAGCAATTATCTGACTGTCTCAAAGGATGACCATGAGAGTCAGCCATAGATTGAAAAGCACACTAGATGTGTTGAGTACCACTTTCAGAAAGCTAGAATTATTAAACTGATAAAACAGTAAAGTGATTTAGGATTGCAATAAATTGAAAATTCTTTCAAAAGACTTCTCATCATTTGCAAATTTCAAAGCAAGGCCTCAACCCTACCTACATTCAATATGGATTTAGAAAAAGCCATGTAGAAGAATCAAGATTTCCTTTTCTGTGGGAGCTCAAGTTGTGGGATTTTAAGAGAAAGCAAAACTAGAGGAGCTACTAGACTATTTCTAGTGCAAGTATTCCAGAATAGTACTTTAAATGAGACCTTAGATAATATCTCTTCCTCCAAGGGAAACAATAGAGTCACTGAGATGCCTGCTCATGTGCTCTACCACTTCAAAGAGAGTTACAGTTTTGTCCACATGTAGGGAATACCTTCTAGGCTTTATACTTTTAAATAACAGTGCCAACAGGAAAATACAAGAAAGTGCTGCCCTCTTCAGTAAAATTTCCCCACAGCAGCCAGGACACACCTGCTTTGGGCACAGCCATTTTGAAGCTCAGCCAGCACAGCAGGGTGGATTTGTACTCTGAGAAACCTGTTCACCCCAGCTACCCACTTTTAATCATTGCTAGCCTCCAGCTAATTAGCTGCCACTGTGAGAGTGGGTCAGATGATAGAGCTTTTTGGCCAGGAATTGACATGATATCGTGGTTTGCCAATGAGAAAATCTGGACAAGTCCTGTGTTCTGCTATTCCTCCTGTATTCCTATTGGAAGTGGGAGGATTATATCATTATAAGAAATGAATCACCAGTAGGTATCTGAAGATACATTTCAATGGGCCAACACTGGTTGGGATTGTTCCCTAGCATACAGTTATAAGCTTTTACTATAAGCTACCATTGTGAAATTATGACAGTCTGCAGGTCTGTTAAGAATTTTCCCCTATTACTTAGAACATTGCTTTGTTCACAAAGAGCAGACATCATCACCCCATCGTTATTTACTGAACATGAGAAAATATAGTGCCTGAAGAGCAGTTCAATTTGCTCAGTTTTCATGCTTTCCATAAAGGATCCTATTGTCCAGTCACATTTAAGTTTGAAAATATATAACATATGGTCAGAAAGCCATTGAGCAGAACTCTTGCTTTCCTTGTGACCATACAAAACAGACTGGCTGTCATCATTCCTGCCCCACCCATGTCCTTTCAGCCCAATAAGCCACAAAACCCATGGGCCAGCTTCAAGCCAACATGAAAGGAGATTGAACTTGTGGCAGCAAGAACAGCACAGACTTGGTTACCAGAATAGGGCAGTAGCCTGTCCTTCTCTGACATCACTATGGAGAGCCTTCCAGAGTAGCAGAGGATGAGCACCAGAGGTGACAACAGCAAATGGCTAGGTCACATGGGAACCAAGTCACGGTGGGAGAGGCCCAGAAGAGACCCTCAGGAGCACCTGAAGAGTAACAGAGGAGACTCCCAGTCCAGTTAAGGACTGTGCACCTCATAGCTGGACCCACTATGTTGATATGCTGGGGTTCTCTCTTGGGCTGAGGTCTCTCTCCCGTGAGACATAGAGGTCATGCGTCTTACTAACATTAGTTATAGAAGAACCTGGCCTGAAACGTGGGAAACACCTGCCTGTAATATGAGTGAGACTCCTGCTACAGCTGAATCTGTCAGAAACAGTTCTTCACTTTCTAGGCTGATCTAGACTGAACAAATTTTTCAAGCTCTGAACAGCTATCTAAACTGAATTTCCATGATATTTTTCAGTTTCAGTAGTCACTTCAAGATAAAGCATTAAAATATAATTCTGGCAAAAGCAGATTAGTCCAGCCACTAGGGAAGCAAAACTTGTTCACTGAGTGATTGCTCTGGCTCTGAGCAAATTTAATCTTTTCCCATAAATTCCTTTCCTCTTTTTTCTGGTATTTGGCAAAAGTTTCATCTCTGACCATGCTTTTTCTACAGGCTTTGATCTAAGTCATGTTTTGACAACATGGAATTAAAATACCTTTAAGTAAAAAAGCATAATTAATCTATGTCCATGCCTATAAACTATCTAGAGAATTCAGTCAATTAAATAACCACCAGTTATGACATAAGAAAGAGCACCACCATTAAATCTCTATCAAGAAAGGATAAATCAATAAAAAGATTCATAAAAGAATCTAAGAAACCAAGATTTACTCCCTTCCAATAACGTAATATTTTGCTTTGCCTTCTCAAATGACAGATGCCAGACAATTTAGTCTCTTTTTTGAGAACAAGAAACTTAATTTAATTTAATGTTGGAATAGTCATTAATTCCATATTTTTCCATTCACACGGGAGAAGTTTTATTACAGTAAAAAGGATCCTGCAAAAACCGAGAAAGAAAACACGTACATATACAGAGATATTTTTAAAAGATGACTAGCACTGCTTTTATCCTGCTTTTTCTAAACGTCTGTCTTTGCTCTGTTCACCTTCCTACACAAGTCATTGATTTTTATTTGGTTTTAAATTATCATATCCCAAAGTATGCTGTGAAAACTTTGAATGCCCATTTCCTCCTAAAGCCATTCAGATTCTCAAGCAACACAGAGTGGATGCTCAAAGATGTATATATTACCAGCTATATGTGTTACTTGCAAACTGTTAAGAAGTTAGTGCTTTTCTCTCCTTCACTATCAATTAATAGGAAAAGTGACAAGACATACATTAAACCTTCATGCTTCTACTGTCAATTTTGTCTGTGTCCCTCTACTATGCTACAGCTACAACATCCTGCAATTCCTAAATAAAAACGCTGTGAACTTCCATCTTCTGGAAACATACTTTCCGGAACTTCCTGTTTCTCCTGCTGCAAGAA
>VYZX01032188.1:256856-272864 GCA_013401335.1 Brachypteracias leptosomus
CATGCAGCACTACAGGCTTGGGGAAGAGTGGCTGGAGAGCTGCCTGGCAGAACAGGACCTGGGGGTGCTGATTGATAACCAGCTGAACGTGAGCCAGCAGTGTGCCCAGGTGGCCAAGAAGGCCAACAGCACCCTGGCCTGTATGAGAAATGGTGTGACCAGCAGGACATGTACACTTTTAAGTAATATAGCACAGACAAAAACTCAACTGGAAACTAAATGAAAAATATTTAAGATTAGCTTAATGCCTCCATTTGGTCAACAGCTATTCTGCTTAACACATGGTTTTGTTGTCTGTCAGCTCTCTTCTCATACAGATCCTGATCCAACTCATTTAGATTTCTTCTTCCCATAGAATATCAGGGTTTTCATCTTAACTTCATACATTCTCAATTGCTACACTGGGGAAAGTCAGGATTTATCACTGCAGATAGCATCCAGAACATTCCCTGAAAACATCAGGATTTAGACACATACTGATTCGTCATATATGCTGACCCTAAATTTCTTATAGAGCCATCACTGTTAACCTGTTGAAGTGCAGAAGACTTCAATTTTACCAGGTGGTGCTTTTAGCCCACTTGGGCCCACGAAACTAAAGAGAGTGAAAGATAGGTGAGGTATCAACTAGATGTCTATGCCTAACACAAAATTTATCAGAAATATTTTTCAATCCTCTGCTTTCATATTTTCTCTACTTCCCAGCTCCTAGGGATTCCTCTTTTATTGTGTGCTGTGAACATAACTGCACTGAGCCATTTCATTATAACAAGCTCATTTTGTAACCAACCACAACAGTAACAGCTGTGCATTCCAGAGCCAGCACAGACATGCTGCACCCAAGTGGCACGCTGAGCACAGACACTTTAGCTACCCAAATCAAAGGCAATAACAACACAAAGTATGTGTTGGAGAGATGTCAAAAAGGGTCTTGCCTGTTTCTGAGTGGCCCAGGATTGCAGCAAACCTTATTGTCCATGGCTAATGATAAACTTTTGTAGGGTATAATTTCAACTTAAGGTACAATGCAAAAAAAAAAAGTTTGTCCAAGCTGTCCAACAGAAAAATCCATGAAATATAGTAAAGAAAGTGGCTGCTGAAAAGGAATGTGAAGAGTGCCTTGTAAATACTCAATGCTAATCAGTAAAAAGTCTCTTAACTACGTTAGAAGCAAGAGGCCAGCAAGGGAGCTGGTAGGACTACTTGATGCCTATGTTATAAGATGGGCATTCAAAAATGATACAGCCATAGCCAAAAAGCTCAATGCACTCTTTTGGTCAGTTGTTACCCCACACCTTACACATTTCATTACAGCAGATAGCTTGGAGGAGCTAGATCAGTTCAAAACAAGCACACAGGATGCATTAGACCAAAAAGGACAAAATGAAGGTTAATACATCACCAAGAGTGGATGGCATTCACCTGAGAGCTCTGAGGAAACTCAAACATGGAACTACAGAACTGCTGGCCAAGGGTTGTAGCTGATGAAAACAAAGAGGTGCTTTGCAAGAGGACTGCAAACAAACTTCCATTTACACAAAGGGCTCCAAAGGGCACCATGGGAACAACTGGATAGTTTTCCAGAAGCAGTATAATATATACAGTCTATAACAAGCAGTAAGTCCAGCAAGCACATGGGGAAACAGAGTCTGTGTCAAAGAATGACTGTGGCTTTTGCAAAAGGCTATCCTCCTTCATCAGCTGGCTGGACTTCTAACAGGGGTGTCAGTAAGCACACAGATAAATGAGATCCTGCAGATATAATGTGTCTAGATTTTCAAAAAGCCTTGAGAAAGCTTCCATACCAAATTAAGATGCCAAATGGTTGACATAAGAAAGAAAGGATAAGCCTTACTTTTCAGGATGAAGAAAAGTAAGCAGTGGGGTTTTTCAAGAATCAGAGCTGAGTCTGGTTTTACTGAATATCTTCATCAGTAACCTGTAGAGGGGAATGAACAGTTAGACCTCTGAGTTTGCGAATGCTACTACTTTCAAGCAGGCAAATGCCATGCTGATGACACAGAACTTCAAAAGGAGCTCACATCCAAGTGAGCAGACAAAAAAAATGGCAGGAAGGAAAACTACAGTGAGCAACATCTCTGCATGCCCACATCTTGTGTACTGCATGCAGTCCTCACCTCAAGAAGGATGCAATTGAGTCAGAGACAGAATCACAAAACTGTTGATGTTGGAAGGAATCACTTGAGATCATCTAGTCCAACTACCCTGCTCAAGCAGGCTCAGCTACAGCAGGTTGCCTAGGACTACACCTTTTTTGGGTTGTGAATGTCTCCACACATGATCTCACAACCTTTCTGGGCAACTTGTTCTAATTCTCACCACCCTCAAAGCAAAACAGTGTTTTCTTGCATTAGGTAGAATTTCATATGTTTTAATTTATGTCTGTTGCTTCTTGGCAACCAAATGATTGATGAGGGGATCCAGAGTGTAAATGCTTTACATGGAGACATTAGACACAGAAAAAAATGCTGATACCTCTGGCTGGCTAAAAGACAATACCACTATCTAATATTATGCTTCTTTTTAACTCTACTATCAGTTCACATGCTACCAAGGAACAATGATGCCTCAAGATGACAGTGAACTTTGCTATTTCCCTGCTTGACAGAGTATATTTCTCCAACACCCTGCTCTCTCCACTTGTACCATATTGAATAAATAAGTAAAATCTTTTGTGACTTTGGCAGTAACCCACTGGACTAACTTTGGGCCTGCCGGGACAGCCTTTCAGGTGACTGACACTCTGGCCCATTCTATCCACCCACAAAAAGCTTCTCCCATAGAAGCAGGCATAGGCCTAATTTCTGGCCTGAAGCGTTACTCTCTTCAAAAGAAAATGAAGAGCTGAGTAAACAGAAACTCCTAGAAAAATTATGAAAGCAAGTCTGCAGCCAACAGGGGAGGAAAGACAATCACATTTAGCTTATAGAACAATGCATTTTATTTAAAGAAACTTACAGTTCTTGTTAGCAGTAGCATTATGAAACTTGTAAATTTTCCCTTCCTTCATTTTCAGTGCAGAGAAACAAACTAAGATATGTTTGTTCATTTAATTCTCTGGATTAACATTTGCCTTTCTACTTACTTCATCAGTTGCATTAGCAAAGGTGTAAACAACTCTAGAACTGGGACATAATGGTGGTGCCTGTAAATCTTACTATCCCTTAAACAGGCCAATCTAATTGCTGTTGATAGCAGAAGACACTTCAACATTAAAGCTCTACAACTCTGCTAAGTGATACACCCAAGCTGAGTCACTCCCAATACCAGTGCTACCAGCCTTTGCATGCTGTAATGAGGTACTGGATGTCCTGCCTCCTTACGTTCAGCCCCAGCAGTATTGCACCATTTTAGCAATGGTGAGCTAACAGATGGCAATTTGGCAAAGCTTTTCAGTGGAGGTCATTAATAGCATCAAGCTCATTTGATACTTCAGTCATAGCTATGTCTTTGGAAGAGCTGCGGCCATCTCTCCTTTTCCCACAAGCAAGAAAAATTGAGGGCCTACAAGCCAGTTCTGCTCTCCTAACTCTCGGTTCTTTTGAAGCCAAGAAGCTTTCTGATGAGTGAATTCTTGGATGCGCCTCTGCACATTATCACTTAATAAAAGACCCCAAGAACTGTCATGAGAGCAAGAGCAACATGACAGGATGTTTAGGCTGGACCCAAATAGTCTGTCTTATTGCCAAAGTCTTTTCCAGGAAAATGTAACAGTGTAAGAGATTGAAATGAAACATCTCAGAGCTTCTACTATCCCACTTTTCCTAAAGTTAGTGTTTAGTTACCAGCTTCAACCTCTCTTTATAGATCTCAGAATTTCTGACAAATCGGTAATTCTAGCTCCAAACCAGCATTTGTTCACATTTCATAGTGGGAAAAAAAGCAAAGAATTGGGCCTATGTATTTCCTTCAAGTGTCTGTTAATTTGTCTCATAACTACTTCATATATGACACCTGGGGTCAGTCACTCAGTTTCGAAACACTGAATAGCACAGGTCCTATTGCCCTTAAACAACTACTGGGGAAAAAAATAAAATAACAACAAAAAAAAAATCAAACTACTCAGATTTTATGGATAGTTCTGAACAAGGCATTTGGTTTGTCCAAAACAAGAGAGAAAGTCAGTAGCAGAATTGGAAATACAACCCATCTTTCATATTCCTGTTCCAATATTATAACCAGGAGACTCTTTCTTTCTGAAAAAGTTTTTCTCTTTCACAGAACTTTCTTTTTCCCCAAGAAATTTCACTCAGGAATGAAGAAACTTTCCTGACAATGCTCCTTTACAAAAACCTCTTACTGCTGACAGTAAGGTTAAATGAGCTGGCATTTTCCAAACAAATCTGCTTCCAGCATAAAACAGCTCCACTGTCAAATATGCTCTGCTGCTAGTTTATGACAATACTTATCAAATTACCATTTATCTGAAGAAATTCAAAGACCCAGCCCAGTCAGATAAAGAGACATCTTGAACACAAAATGCAGAATTACTTGACTGAGAGTTTAAAAATATGCAGTTGGCTTGCAGAAACTAGTTGTATTTTCCTCTTTTATTTCCTTAATTTTGACAGACATACCATTTTTCTTGAAGGATTTTTAAAAAAACCCTTTTCTTTAAATAAACTTTTAGCTGCTTTGTACTCACATTATTTTCCCAAAAAATGTTTTTTACATGAAAAAACCAAAAGCTGACACATTTTGATTGGCAAAATACCCTGCCCAGAGTCAGACTGCAATGTTTGGACCCCTTTATGTAGTCCAAGTCTTGGCAGACTATGGCACTTACTTTCTTCATATTGGAGAGGCAGGGAGGGGAGAGAAGCCCCATTGGGTTGACACTGCAAGACAAGTGCTACCTCTTCCATCTAGCAGGTTATACACACATTATGACTTTTATCCAGGTGCACTGCAATACAATTAAACTCCAAAAAGCTTTATTTCAAGTGTTTGTTCAAGCTGACCCTACTCAGTAGTTCCATAACTAAGATTGCTCTTTAGTTAAGAAATACAGGTCAATAAAGAAAAAAAATACATTCTTTGCATATTCACCTCTCTCATTTATTTTTTTCCATTTGGAGATAAATTTGGACTTGTGTCAAGTCCCTTCTGATGGCAGCCCAGGATTCTCTGGGCAGACTACAATTTGTTTCCTGAATTCTTCCCTCTCATTCACATTGTCTGTCCTGGTGGGTCTCACAACAGAGCCAAGTAGCCACACAACTCTTACAACTTGCTTATCTTTTCCCGTTGCCTTTGCCTGTCCTAGACTTCCCAGGCAAGGTGAACCTTTTTCTCTCTCCTGATTCTTTTTATTCCCTTCCTTATCACCTCTACTCTTTTCTTCTCCCTGAGAAATACGTACTGCCTACATCTCACTGAAAGCAGAGGGCAGAACAGTTCCTGCAGTTCTACTCACTATTTTGTTCCTCAAAACATAATTGCAAAAGCTCAAGTGTTTCCCATTGTCTCCAGTTTGATGTCTATGTGTTAACAAATTCGCCAGCCAAGCACTATACACAGAAGTACTTCAGATTAACAGCTTCTTACATATCAGCCACATAGAGTCCCGAGGGTGCCACAGCATTCTTTAGCCTCTGCCCACACTCATGTGTAACCCTGACTTCGCACAAGCACTCACTCAAGCAATGCTTTGGAGAACCGACAGCCAGTAATGGGTAACTGTACCCAACTACCCTCTTCCTCTTTCATCTTGACCAAAAAACCCCATCAACACGATTACAGCCTCCATACTCAGAGCTAGGGTTTTTTCAATACCCTTAAAATGCTATTTCATAGGGAGAGGTTAGAGAGGTTAGTCCCATTTAGAACTAACCAATTGGTTCCTTTTGATACTTATCAATCATGGGCTCAAAACTTGGGATAAGCAGTTGTGGTAGTTTAGGGCCCTCACTGGGTGTTATGTAAATGTCTATTTCCGATTTAGCTCTCTGATACAATGTCACTTACCTTTAAACCAATCCAGCAGAAATACTTTGTTAACTCCTTCAAGATCAGTGTTACACAGCAATTAGCACCAATTTTCATTTGGTTCTCTGCATGGAGATCAAGAACTGAATATATAGAGAAAAAAGAGCTTCTTTTCTTTTCTGAGAAGACCTCTGTATGTCAGGGCTGTACAAAAGTGCAGTCAGTAAGGGTAAGAAGGAGGTAAAGGGCCATCAATCTGTAACTCCTTGGAGGTAGTATGTTGAGGAAAAAGAGGAGGAAAAGGATAAAAGTCTTCCTGTTGCCCTCAGGTGCGGAGCAGCTAAGCAGTGACACAGGACAGGCTGGCAGCCATTTGGCTTCTGAGACAAGAGAACAAAATATCTGAGCACTGCTAGTCCTGACAGCAAAAGCATGTCACTCCCCCATCTTATTTTCAGGTTGAAAAGTCAACAGCAGCAGCTTGAAAGACACTGAATTCACAAAAGCTCCTGAGACATGACTTCAAAGTGGCTGGGCCAAGGCATCTAAACCAGTAACAGTCATCATTGCAGCTTCTTCCTGCAGCACAGCAGTGACCTCCCCCCTACCTCCACTTAATTTGTTTGGGTTTTTTGTTTTGTTTTTCTAAGTCAATTCACCCAAAGGCCAAAAATCCACTGACCTGTCTGTTGGTTCTTAAGATCTGCCAATTCTGCCAGGTCTTTTCTGAGAGAGAAGAAATAAAGTGAGAGATGAGTTTCAGCTTGGTTTTAGCAATTGTTAGTGCTTACACACATGTTAAAGGGAAACCATTTTATAGACTGATTTCTAAAACCACTTTAAAACATATTCAAAATATAATCCTCTCACTGGTAGCTACTAAAATAAATTATTTCATTTATTCTCATTTAAGCAGGTCTTAAGGACATGAAAACACCTAAGGTTTCTGGTATTCATATAGTTTGCTTTGCCCTCAAAAAGGCAAAAGTTATCTACAAAAATCCAAATATTCCTCCTTCAGACTGCTTAATACTTCTGAGGGGGGCCATGAGGTATTTCTTCCTGCTATAGGGGACATCAGCAGGACAAATACACTCTCTCACAGAGTTCCAAATTCCTTTAGTTCTTCCAAAAACAGCTCTCTGGAAGCTGACTGTCATTCCTGCTTGACTGCTGTAGAGAAGCAAGAAAAACAGAATGCAGTTTACAACCTATTCAAATTGCATTCATTTATTTCAAAACAGAATTTAACCCTAGGGTACAAGAGGAAACCAGAAGTCTCTCCAAGAGCAGGATAACAGGTCAATCTATGAGACAACAGAGTTTCATGTGGCTCCCAGACATCTACATGGCACAATTGATTTCCAAGCTGTCCTTTCTCAGAAATACAAATGATCTAAACAAGTAATAAAGATGTAAGTGATAACAAATGCCTATATATTCTTCCAAAATGTTAGAGAGTTCAAGTTTTTTTGTCAGATGCATCAAGTCCATTCAAAATGGGTCCCAACTTAAAAGGACATTTAACTCCTAGTCTGTCCCCCAAATAGTCCTTACAAGGTTCCTTCCTTCATTCCCAGCGTAACAGACACATCTCTTGTAGTCACAACAGAGCTGCATACAGTTTAAACACAAACATTTGTGACAAGAAGCAAGTCATCTCTTGCTGGCACAGTGAACTACAAAATTACTGGGAAATGATAAATTATTATCAAAATAATAGTCCATTGATGTTACAACTGTATTTTTTATTTCAGAATATCTGAACCATCCTAGCTGGTTTCAGAAGGCAGTAAAAGAAGAGGCCTTGCAGTGCTTGGTACTGGACAAAATGCACTCTACTCAGGTGCTGGTTGAGGTTCAAAGAAAAAGTTTTGTTAGCTGGCAAAGACAGTCTGTACTTTCAGTTCTCCTGCACTTGTGTCCATTTTCTCTCTCAGCACCACACAAAGTCAAACAGAATCAGGGAAAATGAAGAGACTCCTGTGACTTGTGTCCCAGGGTGTCTTACCAGATGTGGCCTAAGATGGAAGCTCTAGGGATTGAAGCCACAATCTCAACCACACTTTCTTGGGCTACAAGCAACACAGCCCACAGGCCAGCTCCTCAGTCTGGACAAGACTCAGTGGATGAAAAGTAAGCAGTCCACAAACTATGGTGGTGCTCACAGACTGAACCCAGATCTCAGCTCCACAATCAAACACCCTTAATTATGCTCTAAAATAAAACCATAGTCTGAAACCCTTAGATATTTTTATGTGGCTGGTGATAATTTTAAAAAATTACAGAGATGGTCAAAGATCCAGATAGGAGTCAATGTAATTGAAGTGCTGGTGCCCGAGTTGTGGGCCCCAAGTTGGAGTTGACCCATGGAGGAGTCACAACCTACCAGAATGTTTGGTCTTCCCTATCGTTTTCAGGTTCCAGTGGCCCACCTCTGTTTTTGTGGCTCTGCCCTCACCCAGGTGGTCATGGTCAGAGTGGTGGGTGAGATCAGAACTATATCAACCAGGAGCCGATTAGTTGGAGGAGCTTCCTGTTGGGTGTGGCTTCTGTTGGGGCTGGTCATACCTTGATGAGCTCTCTCAGTGGTGTCCTTCCACGTTGAGGGCCACTGAGGGAGCCATCTTTGCCCGTTGTGTCCAGCAGGCAACGCTGGCACCCCAGTGGGCAGCAGAGGAGCTGGGCCCACATGGCAGAATTGTTTGAAAGAAGACTTCTGAGGGGATGTTGCCGAGTTCAGCGTTGGCCTGTGTGGTCAGGCAACTGATGGCAGCATAAATGATGATGGCTGAACCAGCATAACAGTAATATCTCATTCAAATACTGCCCTTACAACTGCAGAAGCCCTCTTCAACGGCCTGCACAGCTGTGACCCAGTGCATAACATCAGAACAAGCCATCCCATCCATTTCTGCTGATAGTGAAGGTGACTAATTATGCTTTCTGATGCATCATTTATGTTAGGTTAGCAATCACTAACCACATGGGGAATGCCTATGGAACTGCAAGTATTTCTAGTCCTCTTTCCAAAAGCTGTTACAAATGCTTTGTACTGTTCTCTGAAATACATTTCACACAGCAATAAGAAAGCTATCATAAAACTATAAGATAAAATACTTTAGCCTTACGGGCTGAATTACATTTTGAACAGGTTTGTTTACTTCATATTTTGAGGGATTTTTTTAGAAAGAAACACAACACTGAGTCAAACCAAAGTTACACTGCAGCATCTATAATGAGATTTCCTCAGCTATCAGAGCCACGAAACAAAGGTCACTACGTTGATATTCCATGAAAGCCTGCAGCATTTAAGGCATTTTGAATACTATAAGAATACCTCTGCATTTGCACAAAAGTATCCCCAAAATACCTAATGACATTGTCAGCATGAGGTGGTTCGTCAACATTTCTAAGATCTATGCAAAGGTCAAAGCAAATAAAATATGTTGGAGTGCTGAGCCCAAGGGCACTCTCTGAAATGTGGTTTTAACACAATCCATCAATATGTACTTTTTCTGTTCTATTACCCACATAATCACCAGCCCTGTTTCACCATAAATCTGTTGTTCAGAAGTGTTCAAAAATGTCACAGTATTGGTCTTCTGTGTCAGTTGCCCAAGAGTGATTTATTAAATTGTTTGGCTAAACAGGTCATCATCCCAACGGCACATAATAAATCGGGAAGCACTTGACAATATTGCTGATACAATAGGTGTGACTGCCAGTGCTGCCAAATATTAAAGTTGCCAGGCATTTCCATGAGAAAGCCCTGCTTTCAGTTACTTGCAGCTTTGTCACACTGTTCAAGCTTAAGTTTTCCATGCTAAAGTTCTGCCTTTGACTGAGTTTTATTTTTAGCCAAAACAGTTGACTTGTTGTGCAAGCAGGACAGAGTACAGTATGTTTTATTTCTGTTAAGAAAAAAACCAAACCACAATCAAGAGTGTAGTCTGTTAGACTGTAGTCTGTAGTCTGCTAGAAGCTCTATCACTCTGATGTTTTCAAGAAGATATTCAATGAAAATGGTCTGCATTTATGGTTGTGATCCCAGCTACCTAAACATCACCCTAGATTAGATCAAGTTAACAGCTTGGGAAAAACTGTTTGCACTACAGTGTTACAAGCACCATAACAGTACCATGTGTGCCTTCTGACCAAGCAGTTTTGTTGCCCTACAGATGCAGCTCCCAGCTGGTTTGGGCCAGCCTGAGCCAAGGCACCGGTTAAAGACTGAGAGTCTGGAAGTGGGGATCTTCTTCTGTCAGATCTTAAAGAAACAGAGTTACTAAAGAGAGAAAGTGAGACTAGTCAGAGAAGCAAGAAGCAGCTCTGATGCTGCCAGCAGAAACACCCATCTGAGGGATCTGTAAAATATAAGGCAGGCAGTGACCCAGGGCTGCTGCAGATGGGTTTGAAAGGAGGCTTAGAAGCCACTGGAGACTCTAAGGAACCATTTCAGCTAGTATTTGTGCGGTAAATCTGTCAGGATTGCACCTGCATGATGGCTTTACACAGGGATCAGCATCGTCTGCTCTTGTATCTCATACCCAGAATGTTAAACAATTCTCAAGCAGCACCTTTGTAGAATCTGTGGTTATTGATTAAAATAAAATCTTACAGAATCCTCCAGAAAGCTGAGGTATCAAATAGGAGACAGAATTAAAGTGTCCTTTTAATAATCAACCACTAAAACAAGACCTGCATTTAGACTGACCAGGTTGGCAATTCTAGACATATTACCAACCCCAAAGCACCTGGCATAAACTGACAAGTCAGCTACAGTCCAAGAAGGGCAAATGTACTAATTCATTAGTTCAGTCCTCAGAAAATGACAGGTGAGTACCTCTAAAAACAAAGTCTGCACACAAACAGGCCTACTACAGCAGCAGAAATGACACGTCTCCCAGAGCTTGGAAGTTTGTTAGTAAAGTGCCTCAGCCTCTGCTGATGGAAGTAGTAAAAGCCTGTTAGGGACAACGCTCGAATGCACACAACCTCCACCTCCCCAGACTGCACTGACATCAAAACTGCCTTCCCACAAGCAACCACACTGCTATGAGGGGTGATGAAGCCCTCAGTCACTACTGAAAAAAACCAAGAGGCTGAGAGGCAAAAGGAGTCAACTGCCTTCTCTAGAAAAAGCTACTACCTATGCGTTTAACAATATTCATGTAAACCATCTTAAACCAAGTGCTGAAATAGCCTCATATAACTTGCACACTGACGTATCACAAGGAGCTGGTCATCTGTGTCAGGTCTGAATGACTCGTTCCTGAAGACAGAACTGAACACAAGCTTTCCAATAATACAGTGCCCAACCTTCACACTGTAGTTCTCATGCTTCTAGAGCTGGCTGCTAAAAGTCTTCATTGCAAGTAAATACAAGAAAAAAGATCCACAACCAAGGAAACACACTCCAAATATACAGGAAGAATGCGTGTTACCCTTAGGGAGTATGTAGGATAAACTTGCAACAAAACAATTGAAACAACTTGTCAAATATTGAGAGCTGAGGGGCTGCTAAAATTCAGAAAATAGTTTTGAAAGCACATTCAACACCAACAGAAAGGCATAGATTCCAAAAAAACAAAGTGAAAAGGGGTGGGAGGGAAGGGGGAAGGGAGGAATGGAAGTCAGCAGAGTGCCTCTGATAATACCAGCTCCCAAACTTGTCTTTAAATAAGAATTTGACAAAAAACTCCCTTTTCCCTTCCCACTACAGAAAACAACGATGAACTTGTGTTTTTTGTTGATTAAATGTGCTTCTCATGTCCAGGAGGAGTACAGTTAATTTACAGCAGAGCAGTAGAGAGAGAAAATAGTACAGCAGCAGTGAGCATGCCTCCCAGGGGAAAAAAAAACAACCAACCAACCCAAACCACAAAGCAAACCCCAAACCCAAAAAACTAATGTCCTGTTTCCCTGAAACCATTTCAGATCATTCTCTCTGTCGAGCACTGGGCAACACACTCACCCAGGCAGAATCTTCTCTCCTCAGGTTAGTTAACAGCCAGTGTCCCTCAGCAGCTGCTGTGTTGTGACTCAAGATTGTTTCTTTTCACTATCTGGAAATATAGTGAGTGAGAATACATATGCTGAGAGATAAGATATACGTTGAAAGAAAATATATACGCTAAAGGCAATACACCACAGAAACCTGCAGTCTAACAGTAGAGCTAACTCACAACAAAATCCCCAAGACCATGACTATGGCAACACAAGTCAGCAAGCACAAACACAAGGTTATTTAAATGCATTCTAGTCACCCAGTAGGCAATTTCACGGAAGTGAGTATTTCATCTGCACAGAAAATAAAAACATTAAGTTTTGTTCTACTTGTAGAGATGCATTTCTAATGGTCAGAGGACAATGCTGTTGACGAGCAGGTATCAAATAGATGTAGAGTTAAACAAACAGGTATCTCAAGTCTCAGGTACTTACCAAAAACATCTCAACATTTCTGAACACTGAACTCCCCTGCATTTTCCTCTCCCAAGGCTACCCAAATATATTCTTGACTTCTCCTTTTAATCACCAATTCAAGCCAAACTTCAAGTTGCCAGTNGTTTGAAAGGAGGCTTAGAAGCCACTGGAGACTCTAAGGAACCATTTCAGCTAGTATTTGTGCGGTAAATCTGTCAGGATTGCACCTGCATGATGGCTTTACACAGGGATCAGCATCGTCTGCTCTTGTATCTCATACCCAGAATGTTAAACAATTCTCAAGCAGCACCTTTGTAGAATCTGTGGTTATTGATTAAAATAAAATCTTACAGAATCCTCCAGAAAGCTGAGGTATCAAATAGGAGACAGAATTAAAGTGTCCTTTTAATAATCAACCACTAAAACAAGACCTGCATTTAGACTGACCAGGTTGGCAATTCTAGACATATTACCAACCCCAAAGCACCTGGCATAAACTGACAAGTCAGCTACAGTCCAAGAAGGGCAAATGTACTAATTCATTAGTTCAGTCCTCAGAAAATGACAGGTGAGTACCTCTAAAAACAAAGTCTGCACACAAACAGGCCTACTACAGCAGCAGAAATGACACGTCTCCCAGAGCTTGGAAGTTTGTTAGTAAAGTGCCTCAGCCTCTGCTGATGGAAGTAGTAAAAGCCTGTTAGGGACAACGCTCGAATGCACACAACCTCCACCTCCCCAGACTGCACTGACATCAAAACTGCCTTCCCACAAGCAACCACACTGCTATGAGGGGTGATGAAGCCCTCAGTCACTACTGAAAAAAACCAAGAGGCTGAGAGGCAAAAGGAGTCAACTGCCTTCTCTAGAAAAAGCTACTACCTATGCGTTTAACAATATTCATGTAAACCATCTTAAACCAAGTGCTGAAATAGCCTCATATAACTTGCACACTGACGTATCACAAGGAGCTGGTCATCTGTGTCAGGTCTGAATGACTCGTTCCTGAAGACAGAACTGAACACAAGCTTTCCAATAATACAGTGCCCAACCTTCACACTGTAGTTCTCATGCTTCTAGAGCTGGCTGCTAAAAGTCTTCATTGCAAGTAAATACAAGAAAAAAGATCCACAACCAAGGAAACACACTCCAAATATACAGGAAGAATGCGTGTTACCCTTAGGGAGTATGTAGGATAAACTTGCAACAAAACAATTGAAACAACTTGTCAAATATTGAGAGCTGAGGGGCTGCTAAAATTCAGAAAATAGTTTTGAAAGCACATTCAACACCAACAGAAAGGCATAGATTCCAAAAAAACAAAGTGAAAAGGGGTGGGAGGGAAGGGGGAAGGGAGGAATGGNCCACAAAGCAAACCCCAAACCCAAAAAACTAATGTCCTGTTTCCCTGAAACCATTTCAGATCATTCTCTCTGTCGAGCACTGGGCAACACACTCACCCAGGCAGAATCTTCTCTCCTCAGGTTAGTTAACAGCCAGTGTCCCTCAGCAGCTGCTGTGTTGTGACTCAAGATTGTTTCTTTTCACTATCTGGAAATATAGTGAGTGAGAATACATATGCTGAGAGATAAGATATACGTTGAAAGAAAATATATACGCTAAAGGCAATACACCACAGAAACCTGCAGTCTAACAGTAGAGCTAACTCACAACAAAATCCCCAAGACCATGACTATGGCAACACAAGTCAGCAAGCACAAACACAAGGTTATTTAAATGCATTCTAGTCACCCAGTAGGCAATTTCACGGAAGTGAGTATTTCATCTGCACAGAAAATAAAAACATTAAGTTTTGTTCTACTTGTAGAGATGCATTTCTAATGGTCAGAGGACAATGCTGTTGACGAGCAGGTATCAAATAGATGTAGAGTTAAACAAACAGGTATCTCAAGTCTCAGGTACTTACCAAAAACATCTCAACATTTCTGAACACTGAACTCCCCTGCATTTTCCTCTCCCAAGGCTACCCAAATATATTCTTGACTTCTCCTTTTAATCACCAATTCAAGCCAAACTTCAAGTTGCCAGTTTTTGGCAATCACTCCAAACCTGGTACCATGCTTTGCTGTGGAATTCAGTCAGCCAATTTATTCAACACAGGATATATAGCCAGGCTTCTCTGAATTAAAGTATTAAGGCATTTGGGTTCCTTTATTTGGTTTGGTTGTACTTACCTAGGAGTAGAGAAAATTTTAGCTTGGAAAAGTTATTCTTATTAATTGTGATAGTTATTTTAGAAGCTGTTTTATAAACCATAAATACGTTCCCTGTCTCTTCAAATGTCACAAAAAAAAGCTGCTAATATGTCTGTCCAGAAAAACAAACAAACAAAAAATAATGAGAGAAAAAAACCCCACCCAAACGAAACGAAAACCAAAAAAACCACCAAACCCAACACTAGTCTCTCCCCACCAAACACTGTATTTCACATTTTAAAAAAAAGTTTCCTGCTAAAAACTTTCAAAATTCATTTAATGCTTGCTACACTCTCTTTGAAATAGCCTCTCTCTGCATATGTGTTCAAGAATGTCATTAAAACCTCCTGGTTGTTAGGAGTCAGGTACAACACATTAATGAAAAACAGTGTGAACAGATAACACTATGAACAAGCCCCATTGCGCATTACACTAGAAGGGGCAAATTAATCAAATTCCAGGCAGGATTTAACTTGCAAAAGTAATTGCAGGCACTTATCAGCACTGCTCACACCCTTCCTCCTCCTCCTCTCTTCTGTTAGATTAGAAGTTGCAGAGCACACACCATGGCAGAGTATGGAAATCAGGACAAGCACCACAGCCTAATGGCAACCTTTTAGTCACCACGCAGGTCCAGAGCACGCCCAGAGTTGGTTGCACATCTCATATTCACCAAAACAGGAAGATGATGAACTTCCAACTCTGAGGTTTTTTCTAACATGTGCTAGCCTGATGAGGGGAACTGGAAGGGTTTTTTTGCTACTTGTCACAGAGACTTCCTATCAAGCATGGGTCACCTGGGACTGTGAAAAAAAACTGTGAATCAAAACTGATCTGCTCAAGTGCCTACTTAAAAAACCTCCTTATCAGGAACTTCATGACACCCTCAAGTGAATAACCCACTTCTGAAAAACAGCAGATACACTAAAACAGATACTAAATTACATTATCTGATATCACACATTGGCATGCACAAAGCACAAACAACTTTACAGGCAAGTGCAAGGAAAAAGTAGCTGATACTCTGACTTTTTTTGCTGTTGTTGTTCTTGAACTTCCCTGCAATATTTCTTGCAAGACACATGGATCCTTGAAAATTCATCTGTTTGCTGATGTATTGCCTGAAAATATTTCTGATAAAATATTTTAAAATCCTGAATACTGTGCAGAGCAGCAGGAAAAGAAAAATGAGACCAGTTAGAATTTTTTTTTTTTCCTATAGAACTAAAGAGAAGCAACAAGTGCACTTACTGTAGACACAATATTAGTATATATGGACCCTTATTTCCTCAGGAAAAAAATTAATTACCTGGTCTAGACCCCAGCCCCAGCAAAGATAAAGCAACTTTTATAATTTGATGCTATTCGTTCTATGAGTAGTGAGTGTACAGAGGAACTTTTAACCTACAGATTTGAG
>VYZX01032188.1:282709-311373 GCA_013401335.1 Brachypteracias leptosomus
TACTCTTGACAAGAGAGCCATAAGCTTTTCATTTTAACACTCAAGTGTATTTACTCAGCTGAGAACCAGGGAATGCTAGATATTAAGTGTCCTGCATAGATGTTGTTCCTGTGTTAACTGCACTACACTAGGAGTACAGATCCTAGCATTAACAGTGACCAGCCTTGCCTGGGCACCAGAGACAACGAAATCTCATCCATTCTCTGCTTTATCTAAGGCAATTAGCTTTGCTGAGAGGCAAAGTTCATTAGCTCAGAGTAATGCTGTGCTTATAACATCAAATTGCTTTCAAGACCTCATGTGTTATCTCTGCAGAGAACTGTGATGAGCTGCATGAATATCTAAATCTACTGAGGAAGCACTGTGTTATACTATGAAACAAGATTTAGATTGACCTCAGAGGATTCTCATCCTTAGTATCATAACTATCTTCAAAGTAACCCCACACCAGGAGCACAAAGAAGCTGACAACAAGGAGAAGAATGGAGCTGGCTTTAGACAAAAGGTAAGGAACTACCCACAGACAGTCTCCACAGGAATAACCTCCTTTTTTCAGTCTCTTTTCCCTCAGCAAGGTCATTACGTGCGTATAGACACAACCCAATATGCTCCAATTATGACAGATAAATACTTAAACCTGATTTACAGATAATGCTTGCAAATTTTTGGAAGAGCTCACAGGATGAACATGTAACTTTCTACTCCTCTGCCTCATGACTTCAACTAGTCAGTGGCATTCAGAGGTGACCTAAACAGACTTGATATATTTCTTGTAACTATAAGTGAAAGACTTTATTAATGATGAGGCCTTTCATTGATTTACTGTGGTTTACTAAATAAAACAGAATGAATGTACTGCATATGAGCCTTTGCACAAAACAGCAGGCATCAGGATTCAAAACAGATCTGGAAGAACAGCTTTTAAGGGACAGAAAGACAGAAAAAAGGAGTCAAAAGATGTGTCACTCCCTTGTCATCTAGTTGCTAATTCTTACTTCAAATAAACACATTTTACACACTTACTAGGAAACAACACATAACAGAGAATAGATTATTTCCTTTTAACTACTTTTACTATTATTAAGTTAATTAAAGAACATGTCCTCATTCTGTATTCTCCACAGGCAGGAGTGCCAGGTGGCACTACCTGTGAGGTCAGCAGAACAGACAAGCATTTCTTGAGCTTTAGTAAGCCATACAGGATTTGATGCCATATGTTACTCACAGAACAGTTTTTGAAGTACAGTAATAAGTACCTTCTTATAGCCCCAGATTTAGATGAGAAAAATGTTTGGCAGCTCAGAGTGTTAAATAAATAAATCTTGATTACTGCTCTGAGATATATTTATATATATATGACCATCTTGTCACAGCACTCCAATTATTTCTTTTCCTTGACCTTCAGCTCTTCTGTGATGTTTTTCTGAACTTCAGATATTTTTCTACTTCTTAAGGTGGAACATGTGACCTTGAAAATAAAACCCAAGAACAAAAAATTCCACAACTTAGTGTAATTCTGAAGCTTTCTTTAAATGATCTGTAAAGCAGGAAGGAAAGACAGTCACCTTTATATTTTGAAAAGCACCACACCTGACCCAAAGCCTCAAGCAGGAATCATTTTCCCTCTGATTAAAGTAAGGAGCTTACATCATCTGAAAATAAAAAAAGGAAAACTTCTTTCACAAAGGAGCTCTGAAAGCATTTTTGCTACTTCTCCAATTATTCTCAGTTTCAAAAAAAAAAAAAGCAGCTATTCACCACTCCATATTTAAATGGGAATTCACAATCTCTTACCTCCTAAAATTTTTATTACATGTCTGTACTAGTTCAAAGACATTAGATCCAGAAACAAGGCACGCAAATATCATGATTCCTGATACAGCAGACATAAGACAGCAGACATAATTCTGGTTTGTTGTAGAGCTTTTTGCCTGCATTTATATTGCATTATTACCTCCTGTCATGAGAATCCGGTTGAATATTTTATCCAGGCTCTACCATCTTCAGTTATTCCCTGAAGAAGAACCTTAACAACCCATTGCACATCTGCCCGCCACACAGACTAGAATGACCAGGTTTTCAACACTCAGCCTTGCAATCACATCTGCTGGAAACAACTGGCTGAACCAAAAGCCTTTGTTTGGTTTCTGAAGAGCACTTTAGGACTTTTCAAATCCACTCAAGAGGTCTCCACACACAGAGGACTGATGATGACTATGATTAGCATCCATCCTCCTGCCTGTTACAAAGTTTTCCTCACATTGCCACTATCCTAGTTGAGAAACTAGTGAAACATTTCCTAAGCAGACTCTCAACACAACCTCCACAGATGAAACATGCATAGGAGCACATAGCATACTCACACTAATACTCACATACACAGAGACCTTGAACACAAAGTCAGACACCTGTCATACAACACAAAGAAACTATCCCTTTCCTACATAGGGAACATCTAGATAAGTACAGTCATTTACTGTAGTTTTTTGCTACTCTCTGAATCTAAGTTGTACTACATAAAGAATTTAAGAACAGATGGAGTGGATGTTGCCATGTTAAGTTCATAAGGAAATAAAAAATACAAGCTGCAGGACTGTGGTAAGCCATGGGATATTTAGCCCCAGCAGGAAGCCTGGACAATGGCTAGTAAAAGCATAAGCAACCCCAGTTAATAAGCAGGCATCATGGTAGCATTTCCAGCACAAAAATGAATTTTGGCCTGACACTACTTTCATTTTCACTTCTTTCTCTTCAAAAGACAAGACTGTCTCTAGATATTTTTTTTCTGATTAAAAATCAGTTCAAAGTTTTCTGAAAAATTCCAGAAAAATTTTCCAAGAGTTCTTCTATTTTTCACTCACCCCCACTGTTAGCACTGAATTTCCAATTTACTGAGCCCCACATTCCAGCTAGGATGCTCTGAATTCCAAAGCACTAGCATAAAAATGGTTACTAATACTATCTTGATAAGTGATTCTAAAACAATATTATACATGTGCTAATGGCACATCTGTCAAGGGATAAGGCAGGAATTAGCATAACCTGCAATTCACTTTACTATCACAGAATCACAGAAGGTTAGGGATTGGAAGGGACCTCGAAAGATCATCTAGTCCAACCCCCCCGCTGGAGCAGGATCACCTAGACCAAGTTGCACAGGAACACGTCCAGGAGGGCTTTAAACATCTCCAGAAAAGTTTCCAGTATAATTGTCATTAAGTCTTTATTGTTTTCAAAGACAAAACCTTACAATAAACACACCTCCATTTATTTAGGGAATTGTTACAATCCCACCCACGTATTGTGTTCCTCTGTCCTTATGTACAATCTCTTTGTAACAGAGCCTCACTGGACAGTATTAGGAGTATTTACTGCCTAACCAGGTACCACAGACTTGCCAAAGAGAGTTGGGGGAGAGGAAGAGGGTGTCTGTTAGTGCACTCAGTTTCTTCAACACTAGTACACCTTCATCCATTAAGCAGCTATGACATCCATTTCTGCAGAGGAACAAGCTTTTAAAAAGCAGCTTCTCTGGTCTATCGCTGCCTTTTTTTTCTATTTCTGTGTGACTCCTCTTCCCCTATCGAATGATAAGAACTTCCCAGAGATGGTTTTTTTCATATGGACTCAATATCAAGCAGAATAGAGCAGGGGGAAAAGCACATATATTATGAAATTTTGCAGTCTTCCTCCATAAACTAGAATTTGGCACTTAACAGAAATTTATCAAAGTAACATAAATTACAAGGATTTTCACTAGCAAAAACAATGTGGGTTGTTTGGTGTGGTTGGTTGGTTGGTTTGTTTGAATTTTTCAATCTATTCCTGCAAGGGAACCATACTAAATGGGGATATGCTACACTGTTGGTAAATACTGTAACAATTAGCTTTGCATATATCTGATTACTTGTGGTGTCTGTTAGCCTGTGGGTACAGAGGAAGTAGCAGAGGATAAATGATAACTTGCTTGCTTCTTCTCATTGCCCTTCCTATCCTCCTCTCTCTGCTGAGGGCTGCTGAACGCCTGCCCCAGACATCACACCAGCACAGGTCCACGAATCACATGAACGCAGGGAGTGCAGAGCTGCACAGCAGCAACATCAGAGCTCCCTGTTCCCATCTCTCCCACAGGCTATCAATGCATCAGTCCTCTAACTTACTTTGCTTTTACTGGTCTGGCAGCTTGTCAGCTTCTTTGCTCCCAGTAGACATCAGAACAACACAGGACTTGTTGAATACTCAGAGAATCACAAACAAGGTCTGGGAGGTTGCCCAAGCCTATCCCCTTGCTTCAGGGAACACCAGCTAGACACAAAGTATTTTGAGAGATTTGCCTCACCTGTTCTTACCAGTCTCCAATGAGACACAGCTTTCCTAGGCAACCTAACCCAGCACACTGAGCTATCTTTCTGGCTATTTTCCTCACCTAAGCCTAGAGAAATCTCTCATGCTACAATGTGGTCTCATTTCTCAGGCTGCCTACCACAGCCATAAGGAACAGAATTTTCCTCTTTCTCATGGTCTTTTTCATACTGCAGTCTTCTTCTGACTAAGTTCGATCCTGAGAGCAAAATCTCTCAGATCTCCCTTGATCATTATGCTCTGGATTCTCCACTTTTTTTCTTTGGGCTCAGAGTCCCAAACAGAACATTATATTATACAGAAGATTTAGCAATGCTGACTGTTAAGGTTCCTATTAATGCATTACATGCATCCCTCCTGTCTGTTTTGCTTGTACCAGCATGAATATCATGATTTAGCAGCAGTCATGAAAACATACACTTTTAAAAAAAAAAATGTGCTTCCCTTATGAGAAAGCTGAGGGAAGCAAGAGCATGTTAGAGGATAGGCTACATGTTGTACTACTGAAGTTTGCAGAGCTTAAGCTTACATAAAGGGAACATTTCGCTCTGATTTGAACAGGGTTAAGATAATTTATCACTAATATCTTCTTGTACTTCAGTAACTGAAAATGGAGCCAGCATGCTGAGCATTAACCATTAACCTGACATTCCAATTCAGTCCATCACTGTATCAACAGAGAATATTCTGATGCTTCTATTGTTTAAGCCCAGTGCCAAGTCCCATGCTATGACCAGCTCTTCTCAAGCATGGTCAAAATCTGAAGTAGCTGGATATGAACAGCTCACAGTTTCTTAGCTTCTCCCAGAGTGCATGCCACCTTGTGTAACAGTTGTTGGCAGCAGTGAAGTGCCAAGTGGAACATAAGGCACCTTAAGTCACAACCAGAAGGAACTGCAGCAGAGGGAGACCATTTATCACCTCTGGTGCACAGAACATCGAGATTATTTACTAGGGTAAACAAAGAACTTGTTGAAAGTTTCGCCCATTCTGTACCTCTTGATTCACAGCACTGCAGGACAGCAGTGCCTGAAGCCATGCTAACTAAGACTTAGGTCTTACAAATAATAAGGAAGTCCAATTGAACAGTTTATTTACAGAATTTTAATACCTTCACTTGCAGTGCCCTCCCTCAGCCAAGCAGAAGGGCTTCCATCATGCCTTTCCTTTCAATTACCCTTCATAAAGCAGACTCTTGTCCCTGCCTCAGACAAACTGGGCCCCCTCTTCTCATTCCCCTACCATCTTCATAAGGGCTCCTCAGGCTTTCATGTCTTTTCCCAGGGCTGCTTACAACAAGCACCTGCTTCCTCCAGCCGATCCCTTGGTGGTTCCAGAGACAACTAATGAGCTCCAGGCAAAGCTCTGGCCAACTGTCTCATCTACACTTTTAGAGTTAAGGTTGTCACCTGTTGAATTACTGACCACTCTCCTTCAGCCTTCTCTGAATCCTTTCTAAGATGTGGATCAAAAAATTTTACCAGGAAGCTATTAGATTTTAGTCATCCATTGACAAAAGGTGTTTCAGAAGCCACTATGTTTCTGGTTTCAGAACTGAGATAGTTCAACCTTGTAATATCCTTCCCCTGAAATTTAAGGGCCAATTCTATTAAAAAATATTATTTACAAAGGCTTGCACTAAAAGCTGGGAAGATCACAAAGAGAAAAATAATAGAAGACCAAGCACATCGAGACCTAGTTTAGGTATGTCTGTCCAGACTTTAAAAACAGTCTGTAGTAGGACTTATAACAGATTAATTTGCATGCCATATATTGCACTCCAGACATCATGCTCATTCTCATATATGTGAGCCCCCAAACCCCTTTACTGTCTGTCTGGAGGAATGGCAAAACAAACACTTAAGTTTAGGAGTACTGCACTTCCACAAGTCCATTAAGCAAAACTGAAAGTGTATGAATAATTTAATAAATGATTCATGGGGAAAATTTACATTTGACGTGCTTTTCTGTAACCTCAAAAATTGCACAGACAGAAGAGTTCACTGACATTTCTCCCAACTTCAGAGTACAAGTAGCTGACACGTCCAGACTCCAGTATAATTACCAACTAGCAACCTCTTCACATACACCATCCACTATTTTCAAGTGTCTTTTGCCTTTTTCATTTCCAGTCCTCAACTGTTGCTGTTCACTGTTAAAGAGCTGTTGTGGTTTACTCTGAAAGCAGCTGAGTATCAGCACTGTGAAATGCCTTTATACATGGCTATACATTACACACTGCTATACATTATTATTTCCCCCAAGGATAAGGAAAGTATTAAGCAAGACATAAACTCCTGTGAATAAACACTACTGGGTTTTAAGGGGTGTATGTGTATATGTGCAAGTATAGATATATGTATGGTAGCATGTGTGTGCACGTCTGATATGTGTGTATACACACAGGCAGTACAAATACACCATTGAGAGGTTGTAAAAATGTAAATGGGGAAAAAGCTAGGAAAATCTATCAAAGAAAGAAGAATCAACTCTTTGAAATGCAGAGCTGACACTGCTACTAACAGAATGAATATTGAGCCATAACTAACACTGGTAACCAAGGGTTTAACAGTCCCTGATAGTAAGTCACTAAAACGTGTGTGAATTCTTGTCACACCAAATAGCCTATGACCCCTACATGAAACCCCAGGCAAAGGACACCACATCAGCTTTAACAAAATTCCTGGTTTCTGTCTGTTTTCAGTGAAATGTCTACAGAGCAAAATCCCTACAGGGGGGACCTGCAGTCCATTTTTTCTGGCATCAACAAGCTTAAGGAACTTGCACAGAAACAACTCTTAGGTGTCTCAGTATCTGCTGCTGTTGCTTATAATGTTACAGACCTAGAATTAAAGTATGCTTCAAAAATACTTTTAGGAGGTGTGAAATTAAGAAAGAGCCTTTGCAGGCAATGAAAGAAACATGCTGCATTGAGACAAGCATTTTGCTCAACCAGAGCGGCCAACACACCAACCTTGCCTGCTCTCCCAGTACAGTTCTGATTTTTGGATATAGGGTTTGAAAATGGATCTTTTAGCTTTCAGTTATTCATAGTGCACTCGTATTGCAACAGCAGGCACTGGTCTTTATCCTGTCATGGAAGAAGACATGTTGACATTATTTAAGACATTGTTTTCCTACACTGCATGTATCTAAAGGCACCAAAATAAACAGTCAGACCGAGCTTTAATGGATCTGAAGTGGATACAGATATAAATTTTAAATTATGCTTTACATTGAATCCTGATTAATAACTTTTCACTGCATGGAAACTTTTTACACGAGAAACATTTGTGGGAAGAGGTTTCCAGTACCTGTGCAAGAAGTGAATCACAGAATGATAGGGGTTGGAAGGACCTCTGGAGATCATCCAGTCCAAGTTCCCTGCCAGAGCAGGTTCACCTAAAGCAGGTTGCACAGGATGGCCTCCAGGCAGGTTTTAAATGTTGCCAGAGGCAGAGACTCCACCACCAGCCTGATCCAGTGCTCTGCCACCCTCAAAGTAAAGTTCCTTCTCAAGTTTAGATAGAGCTTCCTATGTTCAAGTTTGTGCCCACTACCTCTTGTCCTGTCACTGGGCACTACTGAAAAAGAGTCTGTCCCCATCCCCCTGACACTCACTCTTTAAGTGTTTATAAGCATTGATAAGATCCCCCCTAAGTCTTCTATAGGCTAAAAAGCTCCAAGTCCCTCAGTTTTTATTCATAAGAGAGATGTTCTTGTCTCCCAATCATCTTTGTAGCCCTTTGCTGTACCCTCTCAAGCAGCTCCCTGTCCTTTTGAACCAAGGGGCCCAGAACTGGACACAGTACTCCAGATGAAGCCTCACCAGGGCAGAGTAGAGGGGGAGGAGAACCTCCCTCGACCTGCTGGTCATACTCCTCTTGATACATCTCAGGATGCCATTGCTGGCTCATGGTTATTCTGTTGTCTGCCAGGACTCCCGGGTCTTTTTCCACAGAGGATACAAAGGACGTAGTTTAGTGAGGATCCAAACAATAAAAAAAAAAAAATTTAAAAAAATTTAAAAAAATTACAAACGTTGAGAGGAGATTACACTTAATTTGAATTGCCGTATGATGAACAAGCGTTTGAGATTTTGAGCCACTCAAAGGCCAATTCTGATGTCGTGTTTGATCAGATATTCAAGATAGTAGTAAAGCACTTAAAAATACCAAACTGCCTAAGTAGGGCTTCCTACAATTTTGACATAACAGAAAAGGGATTCATTGTGTGTGCTTTATAGCTCTAAACCAATGTGCCATTTCTGAGTTCTTTAGACAAGTGAAATAAAGAAACATAAAATGGAAAAAAGAAATGGTAAAGACTAATACACATCTTTCACACAAGTTTTGCCTCTTGGACTTCACCACTGTCCTTTACAGAAGTGACAGACATTGTTCTGGCCTTAACACGTCTGTATAAATGAAGAGAAATTGTGAGCAAAAACCAATATTGTTGTAAAGTGGGTCAGGTTTCAGTGCTCTTTTCAATTAAATTTTAGCAAATGTTTCCCAGTAACTGAAAAGAATGGTGGCTTTAAGGTCAATTGTAATGGGGCTTTTAAGGTCAGTTCTCCTCCCCTAGAATTAAGATTAACTTTCACCCTCTGAAAAATCTTCAGGAAGAGAGAAATTTCCAAACACTTAAGTGTATTTCTCTCATTTCCATCCTAATTATGCAGATTACTGACTAAAATAAACCAATTCACTACATATTCTAATAAAGATGCTGTTACTGGCAACCCACTTCAACTGAAGGATCTACACTGACAATTTGCCTGCAAGCGGCAGTGAACTTGAATAAAAGCCAAAAGATTGCTGCTGTCACCTCTCTAGCACAAGGGCACAGCCTGTGAAAGGTACCAGCCTCAGCACGCATAGCCTAAGATCCAGATCTGTGTGCCACCTGTGGTCCAAGCTCGGCTTGCCAAACATACATGTGGTCCTCCAATTTCCTCCAATTCATCACACAGAGTAAATGCTAACAATGACTCATAGAATCATTTAGATTGGAAAAGACCTTTAGGATCATCACATCCAACCATTAACCCAGCACTGCCAAGTTCAACACTAAACCATGCCCCTAAGCACTATGTCTAGATGTCTTTAAAATACCTCCAAGGATGGTGACTCCATCACTTCCCTGGGCAGACTGTTCTATAGCTTTACAACCCTTTGTGTGAATAAGTTTTTCCTGATTTATCCAACCTAAATCTCCCCTGCCACAACTTGAGGCAATATCCTCTTGTCCTATCACTTGTTACCTGGGAGAAGAGACCACTCCCCACCTCCTTTCATGGAGTTGTAGAGAGTGATAAGGTCTTCCCTGAGCCTCTTTTTCTCTAGGCTAAGCAAGCCCAGCTCCCTCAGCTGCTCCTCACAGGACTTGTGCTCTTGACCCCTCACAAGCTTTGTTGCCCTTCTTTGGACACACTCCAGCACCTCAATGTCTTTCTTGTAGTGAGGGGTCCAAAACTGAACGCAGTATTCAAGCGCTTCCTGTAGATGGGCATCACATTTACTAACTTCCAGTCAACTGGGATCTCCCCGTTTACCCAGGACTGCTGGTAAATGATGGAAATTGGCTTGGTGGGTACTTCTGCTAGCTCCCTCAGCACCCTTGGGTGAACACCATTCAGCCTCATAGACATGTGTACATCTAAGTGGTACAGCAGGTCATGAATCATTTCCCCTTGGGTTATGGGGGCTTCATTCTGCTCCCTGTCCCTGTCTTCCAGCTCAGGGGCCTGGGTACCTGGAGAACAACTGATCTGGCTATTTAAGACTGAGACAAAGAAGGCATTCAGTACCTCAGCCTTTTCCTCATCCTTGGTCACCGTTTCCCCTGGCATTCAATACAGGATGGAGATTCTCCTTAGTCCTCCTTTTGTTACTAATTTATAGAAATACTTTTTATTATCTGTCATGGCAGTATCCAGGTTAATTTCTAGTCAGGCTTTGGCCCTTTTAATTGTCTCCCTGCATAAACTCATGACATCTTTGAAATCACCCAGACTTGTCTGCCCCTTCTTCCAGAAGTCTTAAACTCTCCCACACCCCCAGAGTTCCAGCCAGAAAGAGCTTGTCTGCTGCAAGAGGTGAGCCTTCCTGAATGGTTGGTTGGTTTTCAGATCTCAGAACCTTCACCGTATCACAAGTGGAAAGGAACTGAAGTGGTTTGATTTGTGCATGTGGGAAAAATAATTAGGTGGCTCAGTTCAGAAAAATATGGATCCAATTCAATTTAAGTAGGATCTGCTGTTTCAGGTAATTATCCCTTCAAGAGCTGAGCTGCTGTGCACTAATGCAGTTGAAGAAACCTAGTAAAGAACCGAGAAAGACAAGTTCACATTTCTTTAATAGAATGACACAAGACTTGAGGTCAGTGACATCTGAAAATAAAGCAAACAAAACTGCATAAATACCTTGCACATCTCAACAGCTTCCATCTTAGAGCCTAAAAGTTTTGGCCAATTATGAATTAAGCGTAATCCCTTCATAGGTCAGCAGGGTGAAGAGCTAAATAATTCCTCTTGGCATAAGCAGTGCCCTCTCTGTCACTGGCAGAGTTACACAACTGAAAGGAGGCAGGACGGACACTTCTTGGATACATGTTGTAATTCTGGGATTCAACCTCAAACAAATCAGGGAAATGGAAAGCCACTTCAAAACTGAATCTCACAGGAAGTGTTCCTGGCAAAAATTATTTCTACTGTACATCATGGCAATACAGCCAGGGAAAAAAATAAATGGAAGTCTACTCTTGTTTGTTCCTGTATATGGTATGAGAGGAAAAAAAATATTGCACATTTAATACACATTCCCCTTTGAGGATGATCATTTGGGAAAGTATTAATCAAGTCTGTTTGTAGTCACACGCAGGCTATCTAGTATTTTATGCACAACACTTAACACATTCTAAACGCCAGGTGGTTCAAAAGGACTCGCAAAATTTTAAGTTTGCAATACTTCATGTTGCATTGTTTCAATGTAATGTGTTAGTATGCTGTAAACAAAAATAGTGTATTATAACAGCAGTATTATAAGGTAACTGAAACATAAAACAGACAGATTCAGAGATTTTGAAGTTGGAAAGGGACTGTAACTGTCCTCTAGTCTTACTTATGCACCATTACATGACAAAAATCAAGATGTTTTAGGGTACTGAATAACCCACAGATTGACAACATGATTGCAAAGGCAATACACATTTCACTATAATTAAAGTAGCAGATATCTGCAGAACTTACTAAGTTATAAATAGAAGCTATAATAAACTGAATGTAAAATAACAGATGGTGTATAAGTCATTAAGAAAGTCACCTCCTCTAACTAATGGATTTTACTAAAGATCATCAAAACCAGTGAAGTGGAAAGCAAGGCCAAAGATGATGAAAATGCAATAATAAATCCAGAGTAAAGACTGAGAGCAGATACCCAGCTCCAATACAATCAGTATTGCTTTTGTGGGTGAAAGGATACACACACAAAGGAAAAACAAAATTTAAACTGATGGCAAACCCTTTCATACCTTAATCATTTTTTTTGAACAAAAGAGGCAAAAGGATGGGGAAATTAGTTGAGAAAGCAATAGCAGAAGCAAAATCTGCATTGGTCCCCATTTAGACACAAGCGCTACAGGCATGCTGTGGATTCCCCATGCAGCCCACACGCTGTTCTGATAATTTGCTGTCATCTAGGAACAGAGCTCCATGTATGTCATCACTAGCCAGCTGGTCAAAAAGCTTTGATTTCCAAGCAAATCAATTCAGCTCCTTTTATTAGTGCTAATGTCTTTTGTCAGTAATGTTGAAGTGTTCTGCATATTAAAAAAAATCAACAGCCAAATAAATTTAGGTATTCATATAAGCAACATTTTAGTGAAAATCCCTAAGCTTTTCCAATTGTCTATAATGGACATTCACTTGCTTAAGTATTTCTTGCAATTACTGTGTGTCTTCATTGCACCTCCTCATACTTCAGAGGGTTTAAGGCACCTCTACTCAGGCATACAGCTTGTTCTGGTTGTTAATTGCTGAACTATTAACCAACTCAGATGTGCAATTTCAAAGTGAAACAGAACTTATTTCTTGTATAACCATCATACATAGAAAATGTAGAACAGAATCTCTGTTTAGAAAGTAGCCCCAAAGTCCCCCAAAGACACAAAGAGAAGTGGATAATCCAGTGGAGTAGCACTCTCTAACTTTTTTCTTGAAATCAGAGCTCAGATTAAACATTAGCAGTGCTGTTTTCAGCACAGCACAAAAGCAGCAATATTGTATTCTAATGACTGCTTTGTACTGGCAAACCGAAATTAATTTTCACCACTAGATGTAAGATGCTCTGCTTTGTAACATGGATCTTATTAATGAAACAAGTTTTGTTTGGTTTCTGCTACCAAAGTAGAATAATTCCAATGCAACATATTTCTCATTCCTGGTGTTTTGTGGAGGTTAGAAACAGGCTTTTAATGTTTATTAAGCAATGAAGAATGATATTACTCAGGGACAGCACTGTGACATAAATCAGCCCAATTTATGATGTACAAGCCAGGCTGTTCCAAATCAGAAATTATCTGTTCTTGTCACAGCTGTGAGTGTCTTACAAGCACAGCATTTCACTATGCTAAGCCTTTTCTTAACCCATCCTTACTGAGGGGAAATGGTGAGCTCCCTCAGGAAAAAAAAAAAAGAAAAGAAAAGAAAAAATAACTCTGCTGGTTTGGGTTAGTTCAGCTTCTCCTGAGGCAGAAAGAGGGATTTAACCCATCTAACCCAGGCAGCTAAAAGATGTGTGAACTCTGTCCAAGTCACCTTTATAGTCAAAGGAGACAAAAAGGCACCTGAAGAAGGGAAGTAATTTCATCCTCAAATTGTTTTCCAAAGCAAATCAGAGGAACACCTCTCTGGAGATGCCAGTTTCTCTCCAACGACAGTAAATACAGGCTAGAGTAGCTAATCACTTAGATGCAGATGTGTAATTTTCAGCTATGTTAAGATATGAATACCACCCAAAGCATCTAAAAGAAAACCATAAAACTTCTAAGAACAATCACTGGATCATGTTGCTTTGGAAAGAAGATCAGATCAAATAAGAGTTAAAAAAATTCCAAAACCAAACAACTTTGATTTCAGAGAAAGTGAGGCATCTCGTGCTAATACGGAATCTTGAGATCAAACCATTTCCAATTTCAGCACAATGTTTTAATGGGGCTAAGCAGGCCCTCAACAATGTCTACCACATTTTCTCTACCTAGAAAATTTTCTTATCTTCTACCTGTACCTTTTCTATAATTCAGCTAAAGAACTGAAGAAACAAGGCAGATTAAATAACACTGCTAGCTCTCATGATATTTTTCAGGTATGTTTAAACCACCCTCCCTACTAGCTTCAGTACTCTGGCAATTACATGAGAATTACATCTCTGTTCATGGCTACAGAGGCCTGGAAAAATGTGGATTTAAAGCTTGTACATGTCTGTGAATATATACATTTTTCATAATGGTAGAGAAACTGGTTAGAAATTTTGATAGGCTTGTGTGCTGCTAGCTCTCTTCTTCCTCAGGCCAATATCAAACTCAGCAACATGTCCTCAGCATAACTTCATCTTTTATTCTTCATCTGTTTACTCCTCTCTGTATTGAATCAGCCAAGAGGGAACATACCACTGAGACAGAGCTCAGCAAGCTGCCCCCAACAGGAAATTCCTCTGGCTGGCCCCAACAGGAACTCTCTTCAACAGGAACACTCAAACTGCTCAGCTTCTTGTTGCTTCTCACAAACTGGTCAATTCCCGGTTGATACAGCTCTAGCCTCACCCACCACCCCAGCTGTGATCACCTGGGGGAAGGCAGGGCCTCACACAGGTGGGCCAGGTTCTCTCTCTGGGGCCTTGGGGAACAAAACATGTTGCTGGGTTGTGACTCATCCACAGGTCAATTCCAACTCAGGGCCCACAGCCCAGACCCCAGCACTTCAGCTTGCAGCAAAACATAAAGTGAGTTGTGAGTTGTGTAAGTCATCCACAAATCTGTGCAAAGTCCACAGAGCATCTAGCCAGGGCTCTGTCTAGTGGCTCTCCTGATCTGCTCTAAAAGGAAAGTTGCTCCAAGACTGGGGGCTCAATCTGACTACTAATGAGAGGTTGAAATTCCAGCCAAAGGATCAACAAAAATAGACTTTAAATTGGATACATTTAAGTAGGAACACCTTGAAAAAATTATGGTACCTGTTTTTCACCCACCCCACCCCCCCCACCTACAGGCCATATTTAAACTTTGTAACACTGCCTTTCAAGGTGCTATACCACACACTGGAGTGGTTTTACAACACAATGAAGAGCACACACAACCATTTTGCTCACAGATCAATTTAGAATTGCTACTTCAAAGAACATAGAGCAGGACACTGCAACTGTTATGGCTATATCCATGCGAGACAGGAAAAAAATAAATTGAAAAAGCTAAAGAAAAAAAGGCATAATGTTGTGAAACTGACACACTAATAGCAAATACTCCCACTTACAAGAATCAATGAGAACTCACTGTTTTTCCTCAAAAGTTCCCCTTTCCTCCCTGTTTTCTTTTTTCGCTGTCTGCAAAAAGAAGGTTCTAAAAAAGACAACCAACAAACAGACAATATTCTCCAACAGCTGAATATAAACTATGCATTTCTAGAGTGGTGCAAAAGCACTGTCCTGAGAGTACTGTGTTCAAATAGCTAAATACAGAAATGTGAGAACAGTTTCGTACTCCCAGATCTTCCTTTTACCTCCACTGCAGCAGTGACCAGCAGGCACTGCCTCTACAAAATGCCCCCGAGAGCTGCTACCTTTTGAGGGGCAGAGTGAAGGCCCAGGAAAGCTGGAAAGAGGCACAAAGATCTAAAGGGGAGACTGTGTTTCGAGCAGTATAAGCTGGCAGTAGTAAGAGATATTCTTCACAGCTGTAAGCAGCCAAGCTCGTTCAGTGCAAGTGTTCTTAAAATTCTGCAACTCACTGGAATTGTAGCTGTCACTGGTTACCTGTGCATTTTAAACATTTTTAAGCAGCATTTTGCAGTTGTGGTGACAAAAATCCCCACTGCTCCTCTGCTCTGGCAACAGAGAAAATTATGTTTCCTCATGTCTTTATTTGATTTCAGAATCCATTTTTTTTTTTCAGTAAAGGACAGGCCATACAATACATCTATGAGAAATGACAACCTACATGTTATGAAGTAGGGGCAAAAGTTTAGAAATGCTAACTATTCGTGGTGTAATTTTTTGTAGACTGCCACTGCACCAGCTCCTTTCTGCCAACATAAATCAGCAGTTTATGTACAGGAGAGCAGGAATCAACCCCTTCCTTTAAGCAGGAATTATTGCTACTGGTTGATACTCACAGCAGAAGAGAGAGCTTCATTAGGTCCTAACATTCCAAAGCAATTGTATAATAAAAACAAAAGTGTTAAACATATTTATTCAACTCCCATAAAACATATTTAGAGATGTGTTTTTTAAAACTAACTTGCTAAATTCTACAGATCTCTGTGTGATACAAGCAGAGTTCCTGGAATATTTAACTGGACTTGAAGCCCTAGAACTTTAAAACACTCATGTAGCAGGTTTAAGGTTAAAATGACTATTTGTTGTAGCTTTGACAATTGCACTGTCAAAACAGCTACTGAAACCAGCCAACGTTAGTTTCCAATACACAACATCAATATTATCCTTTCATAAATGAAAAAAAGCCAGGGGCTTGGAACTAGGAAATTAAATTCAGTCTCCTACCATCACTTTATTAAATGGCTTCTGAAGTGATAAATGGAACAGGGCAAATAAAAACAGTTAACCAAACCCCTATTTCTGAAAAATCAACTGACATAACTGGAGACAGCACTCCCAGCACTTAAAGACTTTTCCTCAGCACAAGTAACTGGTGTAAAATAAGATTGTCAAGGGAGAAGTCCACAGTTCTACTGCACATAACAATTCTACTGCACATAACAAGAAAGGATTTCTAGAAATTATGAAGTGTATTTGAGTGTAGAAGTCAGAGGTATCAAGCTGCTAGAAAAAGTCATTCAAAATACTGTTCCTTCTAAAACCATCTTGAATATTTTGGCTTTTAAGTCAACCCACATTGAGTGAAGACACTTTAAGTACCCAGACTGAACCAACATAACCTCTAAACAGTCAAGCTGATCCAAGACCACAGCAGGCCCAGAAGCAGCAGCCCTGTCCTACCCCAGATTGATTCGCATGCCCTTGACAGTCTAGTGCCAAAACTTCAGTTTTCAGGATCTGTGCCCAGAAGCTGATCTGACTGAAAATTAGCATTTTATTTTTTGTTTATTTTGAGTAGGGCTATTTTTTCAGCAATTTCACCTTGTATCTACAAGAGAAACAACTCTCTTTGGTAGACATCATTTACCAGCTAAATTTCACTGACAGGAAAAGCCATCAGGTTCCAGAGCAACCACATATAAAGGATGTTACTCATGCCTCTTAAAACATTATGACTGCTAAGGAGAAGGGTAGAAATAAGCATATACCTTTGACTGAGATGAATTTCACCCTGGAAATTACCTTTTATCTCTATTTGCTATAAAAAGAGACGAGAGCAGCTCGAATTTAGGTATTTAACTTTGAAAACTCGCTTTTCCTAGGTTGGCAACTGAACAAACAATTGGGTGGTATGTCTCTTTTCTCATAGTATTCTGTTTTGTTCTGCTTCCCAGTTACACTTCAAATACTTCTGGGTTGGATCTATCTGTCCCCATCTTTTGCAGGTGCCCATACTGAGCAGAAGTTTAACGTGACCAATTAGAAGTTAGATAGACAAGTTTAAGCTGTTCACCCTCATCTCCTTCTACAGCAAATAGAAAGTCTTCACAAAGAGTAAAAAAAATTCAAAATGTATTCAAGCAACAGCATGTTTCTTAAAAGGCTATTGTTAATGCAAAAAAGCCCAAGAAACAAAGAAAGATGTAAGTGCCAGATGCTACTTGGTTCTGATACACAGGAACAAAAGGCCTCTCTAGACAGGCTGGTAAGGAAAGTCTGCAGATGGGAATTGTGATGTAAGCATTTTCTTTTCCTATGGGATGGACGTAAAAGACAAAATGTTTAATAGACTAAGGGACCCATCAACACTAAATTAGTGAGTGTTTGCAGCAGAAATTCTCCCCCTAACTAAGGAAAGTAAAATAAAACTGAGTTTGGCTCAGTAGCCAAATGATGACTGTATGAGGTCAGATAAAAACAAGCCAGGTTGAATGAAGTGGTGGATTTACACAGCTCAAACAAAGGTCAGGCAGCTAGTACAACTGGAAATTATCAGTAAAATTTTCAAAAGCACTTTTAGAGCAGGCACAGGTTCTTCACTCATTTGCATGCTCTCACGGTCTGAATATGAAGCAGCAATTATAGCTAGAGAAAGGAGAAGCACAAGGCAAAGGTTTTGCCACATCAGGTATAATAAAGGCAATACATAAGTCAGTCTATTTTTTCTTTAGAGTAGGCAGATTTTTAGGAGATGTGCTTGAGGAATTGCTGTAGGACCTGAATTAACTGGGTACTAGAGAGTTTTCAATCAACGTATCCTCTCCAAATCTTCCAAAGCAAACTGCAGAGACTCTTTTTAATCTCTTCTTCTGATGTGCCAAAGGAAAGAAAAACCCCAGAGAACTTAAACTGAGTAAACGTGAGGCTGCACAAGACAGGTAAATAAATCAGAGAATCTCCTGCTAAAATTTGGAAAATCTCTACAAAACCAAATTGCTGATGACTATAAATGAGACCAAGACAAAATTTGTGAGTCTGCAGAGTGTTGCATTGTCTAGCAAAGACACAGAAATATTGTAAGACAGAGAGATTCCTGCAGCATTTACAGTGCTCGAGCAGCAAGGCACACTTTAGGAAAGTCAGAGGCACAGTAACGTCTCTAATCAAATTTAGCTGAGGAGCTGGCCATAATTAGATTCTCCATTACTGCACTGGCTGAGGACAGAACATCTTAACAAAGAGAAGAACATTTTGGAACCTAAGACAGAAAAGCTATACACATCAATAGTCTGAGGGCTGAATCTGATGAAGGGTTTGGGTGTGCATGGACTAGAGATTGCAATCTCTAACTTCTAGCACTTGGCTCTCAAAATGGGAATGAGAGCAGCTTGACAATGGACTTAGAGCAATCTAAGACCACAATGCTGCAGAAGGGGCTGCCCCTCTATCACCCTTCCAGAGTTTCTCCTCCACACCATCACGTGGTCACTATTCCTACCCTATCTCACAAAAGATTTAGTAAACCCGTGAGCACAGTCACATAAAAATGCATTCCCAGCACTACCTCTCATTTGATTTCCAGTCAAAACAGGGAGGCAGTGCTGCTCCCCACACATCAATGTCACTGCTTACACCAATAGAAAGAAGAAAACAAAAAACCTACCAAAACAGAAGTGTCAGGGAGCAACAAAGGCTGACTGCTCTCTAAGGCAAAGGTGACCCCAGCACAGGCAGTGTCCTCACCAACCAGGTCCACAATCCCACAGCATCTCAACACAGCAGGCAGAACCAGGTGCTAAACAGGTTCACTGACAGCCCCAGACACAGTGAGGGAGCAAACCAGGTACAGGTCTAGGCATCCAGTTATAAGCAAAACATGAGGCAGAGACAGGACTGCAGCCAGGCTCACCTACAACACAGCTTAAGATAAAAGTCCAGGCCTGAGCTGAGCGCTCTTGGGTGGAGGTCCTAGATGAGGCTGGTCAAGGCAATTAATACCTGAAGGTCCTGACGGGGACTTCTGCAGTGACATATTCTAAACAGCTGTATTGTATGTAGGTAGTAAGATTTTGGTAGAGGCAGGGCTGCAGGAGTGACCTGTGTGGAAAGAGGTCAGGGGCTGCCCTGTGCTGAGCACAGCCAGCTCTGCCACGGCCTCACCACTGGCAAAGCTGACCCAGTCAGCCATGTGTGTGGTGCCAGGAAAAGATGTTTAAGGAAAGGTAGAAAACATCAGGCAGGACAGAAAAAAATAAAACAACCAAACAAATACAAGTGAGAAACAACAGGGGGAATGCCAAGGTCAGAGAAGGAGTGGGAGGAGGTGCTCCCTGGTGCTGGAGCAGATACCCTGGAGGTCTGTGGAAGAGACCCTGCCAGAGCAGATGTCCACGCTGCAGCCCATAGAGACCCAATGTTGAAACAGTTAGATAATTCCTAAAAGAACTGCCACCTGTGGAGAGCCCACACTGAAGCAGATTTTTCCTGAGGGACTGCAGCATACGGAAAGCCATGCTGGAGCAGGGGAACAGCAGGAGGAGGAGGGAGCAGCAGAGACAGTGTTACACAGTGAGAGCAACCCCCCCATCCCTCATCCCCCCTGTGCACCTCATGGTGGAGAGGAGAGGAGTCAGAAATAAATGATTGAAGTTGAGCCTGTGAATAGGGGGAAAGGTGTTGTTTTAACGTTGGGGTTTTTTATTTGTCACTACCCAAATCTGGTTTAATCGGAGTAAAGTGATCTAACCCAAATTAAGTCTGTTTTGCCTGCGACTGTAACTGTAAGCAGTCTCCCTGTCTTTATCCAATCCCTAACATTCTGTGATTCTATGATTTACCCATTAGATTTCTTATCCTATTTTCTCCTCCAAACTGCTGAGGAGGGGCAGTGAGTGAGCAGCTGGATGAGCCTTTGGCTGCCAGCCAACACTAGCCCACCACAACACCAAAAATTTACTGCCTCCTCATCCCCTAACAGTTTCCAAGTTTACCAGTTTCCAAATTTACCAGCCATGTTCCCCAAATCCTGCAGTTTGTGCAAAGAGCCAAAAAGAGCTAGTTTACACATAATGATGAGCAAAACTACAACTCCCTTGGGAAATGGAAATTAAATATAATGCAATTCATTGACATAATTAATGTAATTTAATGTATTAATGAGGCTAAAATTAGGCAAGAGGATTAAAGCTGTAAGAAAGCATCTCTCTCATCAATATAGAGTCCCAAATCCTCTCCTTCAAATAAGGTATAGCTATGTGTTGAGGGGGGAAAAAAAAAAAAAAAGAATACTGAGCAAGGTTCACTGCTGTCATCTTTGGAGAAACATGAGAGAAAGGTGTCACAGTGGGCTACCTTTAATCACCTTATTCTTAAAACAGTAAGCCAGCAAATAGGAGACCTGAGGTCAATGCTTAGCTGAGCCTGACAGGATTCAAATTTATATTTTCTTCCTCCTCGAGGCATTCCTTACCCACTTGCTAAGTGTGACTAAATGAGGGAAAGTTTCCAGGCTCCCTGGGCCACAGTGCAGAGGAGAATGCAATAATCAGTGCGCTAAGTCTTGCTGGTGATCATGGGTTCTGCTTCCTTCTCCTGTAAAGTCACTGAAGCAAACAGAAGCATAGTCTAAAGCACAGAGCTTAGGATTTTTCTCCCAGCTGAATGCCCCAGTCACTACAGTAATGCTCCCCTTGTGCTCGCTCTCTTTTGGTCAAAGGCTCTTAACATTCCCAGCCATATACTAGCCCTGTTTAAGGGAACGCAGCCTAATTCAGGCTGGGAAAACAGCTTCCACTCAGCACTTCCTCTGCTCTGGTAGGAGAGTAATAGAAGTTAAAACTCCTTCAGGTTGAGGAAGGAATTTTCACTGGTCACACACTCTCTCAGTATGTGTTCTAGCCAATTAGGCTGTAATACAAAGGATGCGTTGGTGGACTGTCACACAACTCTTGCGGCTTTGGAAAGAACGTGCTCAAATCTGCTTCTCATAAAAGATTCTCTGTAAGTAGGCAATTGTTGAAATCTATTTAATCTGATTAAGCTCCTGAAAGTTGGAAGAAAGACTGCCCATTTTCTGAAACTTTATTACACTCAGAGGACCCTGGTGCTAACAGATCCAGGTTGGGGAGAACAAAGTTCAAAAATAACTCTAGGTCCCTGAAACTGCCAGGTCAATGGGGAGCTACCTGTGTGGAAAGATGTTTAAGCTCCTAGCTATGATGGAATGTGTTTTTGAAGAGGAATTGACCCTTACAATCTGTGCTTCTCCAGCACTGAACTGGATGATCCTGTTCAGCTTTTAAGCCGAAAAAATACAGCTTAACTTCTTTCATTTATCAACTAACTTGCTTGCAGCTTTATCCAAGTATAGAGATAGTTTAACAGCTTTCTTGTCCATCATGTACTAACCTTTCTGCCGGGTAATTTGACTTCCAAAGTTCTTTAAAAAATACATCGTCCTCATTCAGAACTTAAATTACACCATGTGAGCATTCATGATAATCAGTATACCCACCTGCATGCAAAAAATCCCAAGGTTAAACAAACAGCACTTTGATTCAAAGGAAAGAGCAAACCATGAAAACTTGGGACATCCAAATAATGAATCATGGAATTGTTAAGGTTGGAAAAGACCTCTAGGGTCATCAAGTCCAATCTTCATCAGATACTTCAGCAGCAGGCCTGACTAGCCTTTCCCTTGACACCTGCAGGCTTTCTGCAGTGTGAATGTGGTTCAAACAGATCCCTAACATCCTGTGTGGGATCAGGGGAGAGATCTCAGAGTGCGCTGCAGAAAACAGCTCAGGGCAGCACATCTAACATGCCTACTGCTTTTCAAAACAACTTCATCCCACCACTTCAGCCTGTGGCAGAAGGGAAGAGTTCTCTGCTTAGGTATGTAAGGAAATCCCAGACTTGAACCACCTCACCTTCTAAATCAGATAAAGGTTTAATAAGAGTGTCCCAACTATTTAGATCTACCAGAATCCTAAAGGATACCTGGCACACTCCTTTTGCTTCCCAAGCTGCTCCTTCATCTATGTTCATCTGGAAATCTCACTTATTCTTGCCCATACTCACCATCAAATCTCAATATTGAGTTACCCAGATTTTTTCCACCTAAGTTTTAAAGGAATGTCACAGCCAAGTCCAAGTTTGCTGAGGCTCTGTTATCTATGTATTTGTCATGATTTTATTTGGAATATCTGCTGTTCTCTGAATAAAAATTTAGTTTAAACTACCCAGTAAGTTCACCTATATACATGGTCTAACAAAGCAAGGCCAAGTTGCTCGTGAACTAAACTGCAAATTCATGATCAGAACTGAGATGAATGATGATGTTTCTAGCTTTGCCTCACTTCAATTCAGCTTATTGTTTCATCAATTGCAGTCTACCTTGCATCTATTCAGGAAGTAGTATATGGATATCAAAGCCAGCCAAGGTACCTGGAGAGCCTGGGTGCTGTAACACACGGCGCAGGCACTACAGTGGCTGTACATAAAACCAGCTTAGGCTCAGCAGAGTTTGCCAGCCTGAGCTGTGCACTGACCTTCTCAGCCCTGGTCTATCTCCACAAGCCGCAGTGCTGTCTCTGCCCCAGGCTACTTCACTTTCTAGCAAGATCCATTAGCTTACACATGGTGCAGGATGAGGCCCTTAGCTAACATGCAAACCAGACAGCCCACGTGTCCCTTTCGTGCTAGTAGGCAAACAATTAAGGTAAGTAAACAGTTAGCCTGGACAGTAACTCACTAAAATTTTAGGTGGCTTACAGACGGTTAAAGAGGAACATCTTGGGTTTTTGCTTTTTTTCCTGGGCTTCCTCTTTTTAATAATTTACTGCTTGGACAGTATTCAGCAGAAATCCATCTTTAATTTAAATTTAACAAAATACATTCCTTACACTGTCTGGCTGGACTTCCCTAAACAGTCTCATTATCCTTCCTTGATGGAGTAAACAGCACAGCCACAGTTTTCAGGAGTAATTTAATATTTTTGCTTTTACTACTAAAGGCACCTTCATGTTCATTTCCTAGCTTGGAATCAATGCCCTCACCGTGAAGACAATGCAACTTTCCTGTAATAAGGTTAGTTGTGCATGTGATGAATTACTTTTGGATGTTAATGACTCTCAGCATGGGGTTTCTTTTCCTCCTGCTTCACTGCCTGGAACTTTTCAATTGTTTTTTTTTTTCCTTTTCAACTGATGTCAAATATCATTGCTTTGGATCTTAATTAAAGTACTTAATTGTTGAGCTGATTTTGGTCCTTGCTAAAGTGGGACAAGATACTTTTGGCCCGTTATCATTTCTCTCTTTCTTTTTCTTTTTTTTCCCTACCCTATGCCTTTTAAGAAAGAACTTTCTCATTGCAGAAATTTTACTAGTGTTTTATTCTACTAGAAGCAGGGTTCTCTGTTTTTGTCACATGTTCTTTTCAGTCATTCCAAATATATTTTCTCTAATCTACTATGTGGCATGTCTCAGTCCTCTGTTCAAATCACTTCAGAAAGGATTCTAAGCAGAAAATTCAATTAGAATGACCTGAGCAAAAAATAAAAATGAATGTTCAATGATCTAGTTATAGCCCACGGCTACCTCATGTAGGTTATGGTCAGTTCTGCTTTCATAAGCCCAACTGTATTCAATCATTTGGGCCACAAACTGTTCTTGCTGCCACCTCTTCAATAGTAAAAAAAAAAAAGAAAAAAGAAAGAAGAGAGGGGAAAATAAAATGCAAGATGTCTGTTGATCTAGAAGAAGCTGTCCTATAGAAGCAGCTCATCCAAGTATAAGAAATGACAATGATATGGGGAAGGGTATTTCATATTGATCAGTGTTTATGATACAAATGAGAGTTAATTCCTCACTTTTCACCATATTGGCTCTTTTAAATCAGCCCAAATGAATCGCTCAGTAGTCCCTGTCCTAGCATATGACACGAGTCACTGCACGGATTTTAGCTACGCTTAAGAATACAGGGGACTGAAACACTGCTGCCAAAATCAAAACAGATGGACCCATCTCATAAACGATTTCTTTTTTGTAACCGGCAGCCTCAGAAGACACATCACACAGACACCCTGACCTGCTTATCATATGGACAGTTGACTTTCATCTTGCAAGGTGGGTATGATTATCTACCAGATTATACTCTGGCAAGAAATTGGAATGCAGGGCTGTACACCTACAGGCCTTTTGGCAAGTTTGCAATGGATTGCCAGGGAGAAAAAAGGCACAGAAATTGAAATAGAGGATTTTCTCCCATTACTAACTACATATCTTACAAATATCCAGCTATCATTTAATACTATAAATATGACTACTCAAGACAAAAGCAGAAAGGTTCAATACAAATCAGAAAAAAAATCTGTTCAATGTTGGTAGTTAGAGAACAGATCAAATCACAAAAGTAAAATATTGGGGTAAGGAAGAATTCATTAAATGCCTGAGTCAGGAGAGTCATCAAGTCTGTGCTATGCTTCTGAGGTTTTGGGAACAAGGTGGAAAAAAATCTCAGCTGAAATAAAGTACCACTGGGGCCTCCCGCCAAATATAACAAACAGTGAAGGCAACAGTGGGAAAATCACTCTTCAACAACAGGATACGTGCAAAATGTTCAGGGCATGATACCAATAAAGCTGTATGTGACCAGGAAAACCACAGGAAGTAAAACAATCTACCTTGTTAGATGTTAAAATGTCAGCCTTGACAGAAACTGAAGGAGAATAATCATCATCATTAAGGACACAAGAAATTGCCTGACACCAGCTTTCCCACAGTACAAGGAAACTACCTAGGTTAGCTTGTTTCTGTATTTTATTCACATTGGTTATTCATGGCAAACTGGTTAAAATGTTATCTAAGGCATTACAAGGATAAGGGTTAAAGTGACACAACATGGGTACATATGCCAAGTCACAAAAAAACAATATTGTTGCCAGAAGGGTTGTGGGTTCACAGTGGGGAGCACTGAAGATCTAGCAGGTAGTGAGAAAGTACAAGTGTGTGCCATAGGCATTACCAACTCTCACTGCAACTCTATTATGTAGGCTCACATGAGCTCCCAAAGAGTTAACATCAAGGAGATGAAACTCAGCACTGAAGGAGGAATTAGACAATTAGTCTATGGTAAGCTAGGACTTCCTGGAAATCTTCGATTTTAGCACTACAATGGCAGAACATATTACACATGTTAATGTAGACTCAACTTAGGAACGTAATGGGTTTAAAGTAAGAACTCAAAAATATTATTTTGCAGAGCTGGTAATGGTGTGATGGACTTTTTTTAAAAAACAAACCAACCCAAAAAAATAACAACAAAACTTATTTAAATGCTGTATGATTTTTCCAGAGGTTTGCATACGTGGACATTGGACAACTACATCACAAGGAGAGCAGAGAGAGGAAATAAGAAAGAACTTGAAGGCTCTGGCACTTATGAAAGGAGTCATTGGGATCAACTACATGTTTCTTCTAGAATATTATCCATGTTGCAGACAATATAGAAATTTATAACATCGGATTCAACCGCCAGACACTGAGTGGGGCAATTCACCAGCAGTTTCAGGTTGCAGCACACAACAGCATTTAGTATGCAGTTGTCTTCTTTTGCTATACAGATTTTGTTCATTTGAGTTTTTTAACCCAAAATACACTATTTAGGAGATGAAGGCAAAATAATTTTAAAGAGTTCCTGCTGAATATAGGAAATAGCTTTGGCAAGGAGAAGGGAAGAAATACGTTCAGTTTCCGTAGCAACTTTGAGAAATCACAGCAGACAAAAACTTATTCAGAATGGTTCTAGTTTTGTCTCCCAGCAAGGTTTTGTGCTTCCCATGTTACTGACACCCTGAAATCAGTCGTGCCTTCAGAGATGAGCCTTTAACATGTTAAGATCTAGGCTACTTTCTATTTCTGCTAAAATACATCATTTGAAATACACATTTGACTTTTCTGGCTGTAAGTTCTGTTCTTGGTGTCTTTTTCCACATTGCTGCAGAGCATAGGAAGTTCTCAGCCAGCCTGAGTGGCAAAATACCTCTGATTTCTCTAATCCTGGCATTCCGAGAGTAGAGGTCACACTGTAATGATAAAAACATGCTGACATGTAGGGAAGCCACCTAGGCTAGAATTAAATTAGAATTCGTGCTCATCCTCTCTGGAACAACCTGACGGCCTCTCTTCTTCTTCATTAGCAGAAAGAGGCTGAGAAGGGAATGTAAGTATGCAACGGTATAATTTAAACAGAAAGTTTGAAAAGGAAGGAATATGCTAAACACAACTAACCATTATAAAAGGTGACTACATGGAAAACACAAGCATACAGTCATTTCATTTTCATACAATTCCCATAAGGAAAACAATATAAAAATTACATGTTCAAGGAATTTGCAGTTACAGAAAAATAATGCCTCTTGGAATAATCACTCTGTACATGGACCATACAACAGCAAAAATATTCTGGCATTAACTTTCAAATTTTACACTCTCTGCACCTAAGGGAAACCTGGAAAAATAACAGCAGACTTCTTCCTGTCTGAATCACATAGTTAGAAACCAAGACATACAGCAAGGGGTGTCTAGGGAACACAATCACACACAATATTTATACATCATACACCTAATGAGAACTTACCCATAAGGATAAAGGCACGTTTCTAGATTATATTTTACTGTGAACTTTGGGGATCTCTGATCCCTTTCCATGTATGACAGGTTGTTTACTGGGAATACAGAAGATTGCTTTCAAATGGAGAAAAATGAGTTTGCACACAAATCTGAACATAAAATAGTGAAGCCCAGCAAGGAGCATACCCTGAAGAAATTCCTAGGAGTCTATTAAGAAGCCAACCCACCTGGCCTCTTCCTTCTCCTTGATCTCTATAGGTAACTCAAATATCTGTTGGTAAATACCTTTGAAGATCATACAGCCAAGTCTCACAGTTGGCAGCTGTGGATTTCTGCAGGGCTTTAGAATTTGACCCCAACCTTGCTAAGTGCTGCACAAAAGGCCGTCAGCTGTCTGACCAGCATATGAGTCACAGAGGCTTCTCATTTTGGGTAGAGAAGAAAAAAAAAAAGATTAAAAATGTGATCTGCCATAAGGCTTTTGAGGAAACAGCTTCTCTGATGTGCAAATCAGAACTGAAAGGATAGCCCTTGTATGTCCTTCTCTTGCATTTGTTCACTGAAAGGACAGATCTGTATCTTGTGAAAGGAATACAGACAGCTTTGTAAAGCAATATCAGAATATTTCCATCTGTCACTAGTTTTCAACACTAGTGGTCTAGGCTAAGCAAGGGGATGAGCTACTTAATAAGGGATATTTGCAAACACTTTTCAGTTATGAGTATCCATCATCACCCACTGGAGGGATGGCTACTTCCTTCAGAAATGTCATGGATGCAGCAAATTGAAGCCTCTCAAGTAAAAGTTGAATAGCCCTGTTGCTTTCTCTCTATATATATATACATATGTATAGATATATCTATTCACTAAATATATTCTATATATATATTTATAACACACATATATATATGTTGCTTTGTTGTTTAATAGCCACAGTTGCTTTAGCTCCATAGTACTTCTTGTACGACAAACAGGATGGTTATCTATATTTCACAGACAAGGACATATAGCTAAGCATCTGCTCAAGGTCATGCACAAAGTCTGTGGCAGGGCTGAGTGCTGAACTCTGTGCTTAAAAACGTCTTTTTCCTATTGAGAGAAAACCCAAAATCTTAATTTTTCTAACTCTTAGCAAAGAACAGGTGTTTCACTGATGTAGATTTGATAGACCAACCTATGCCAGGAATCGCAATAAGATACAGATCCAGACCAGGACAAATCATGTTTTGTCTACAGTTGTCAAGGTAACAGTAGCCTTAGGTGTTCTAGCTACAGAGGAGCTCCACTTACTCCAAATTTTTCCCTTCAGGAAGCACTACTTGGCTGGTTTTTGGTCACACTGTGATATACTCACTGAATGTGGTTTTAGACTTAGTGGTGACCAACGCAAGTAAACTTGTTGGAGACATCAATATTGGAGGCAGCCTGGGCTGCAGTGACCATGCACTGATTCAGTTCGCTGTGCTAAGGGGGATAGGACAGATGAAAAACAAAGTCAGCACCCTAAACTTTAGGAAAGCAAACCTCCAGCTCTTCAAAGAGTTGCTCAACAGGAGCCCTTGGGAGGCAGTCCTCAGAGACAAAGGAGCAGAGCAGAGCTGGCAGATCTTTAAGGAGGCTTTCCATAGAGCACAAGAACTCTCAATACCCACATGCAGGAAATCAAGCAAGAAAGGAAAGAGACCGGCATGGCTGAGTCATGATCTGCTGGTTGAACTAAGGAATAAGATGAAACTGCACAAACAGTTGAAACAGGGACAGGTATCCTGGGAGGAATACAGGGACGCTGCCCGGTTATGTAGGGACAAAGTCAGGAAGGCCAAGGCGCAGCTAGAGCTGAACTGGGCGAGGGATGCAAAGAAAAACAAGAAGGGATTCTATAAGTATCTAAATCAGAAAAGG
>VYZX01032188.1:311699-432738 GCA_013401335.1 Brachypteracias leptosomus
GTGGAAAGGGACTTGGGGGTGGTGGTGGATGAAAAACTGGATATGAACCACCAATGTGCAATCACAGCCCAGAAGGCCAATCACATCCTGGGCTGCATCAAAAGAACTGTGGCCAGCAGATCAAGAGAGGTGATTCTGCCCCTCTACTCTGCCCTGGTGAGACCTCACCTGGAGCACTGCGTCCAGTTCTGGAGCCCCCAGCACAAGAAGGATGTGGACTTATTGGAGCGTGTCCAGAGGAGGGCACCAAAATGATCAGGGGAATGGAGCATCTCTCATATGAAGACAGGCTGAGAGAGTTGGGGCTGTTCAGCCTGGAGAAGAGAAGGCTTCGGGGGAACCTTATAGTGACCTTCCAGTATCTGAAGGGGGCCTACGTAAAGGCGGAGAAAGGTCTATTCAAAAGGGTTTGCAACAATAGGACAAGGAGTAATGGTTTTAAGCTGAGAAAGGACAGATTTAGATTGGATATTAGAAAAAAGTTCATTAACATGAGGGTGATCGATCACTGGAATGGGCTGCCCAGGGAGGTGGTGGAGGCCCCATCCCTGGAGTCATTCAAGGTCAGGCTTGATGGGGCTCTGAGCAGCCTGACCTATGTAGGATGTCCCTGCTTGTGTAGGGTCTAGAGGTCCCTTCCAGCCTAAAACATTTTATGATAATATATAGCATATCTCAAATATCCCACACACTGAAGCCAAGAGTTACATGTATGTTTGATCAGCAACACGAGGGAGTACTTTTCTTGGTAGGAAAGCCTCTAGTCTCTTTCTATGTATACAATGCCAAGGAAGGATCATGAAGCCAACAGAATAGTTACAAGGCTGGTCCCCTCTGTAGTCAAGGAAGAGTAACAGCTTTCTTTAGAGTACCACTTGGAGGTGAAGGCAGACACTGGTGAAATGGAGAATGACACAGAGTGGCAGGACCAGGATACCAAGAGCAGCCATCCCTCATAGTGACAATATAGGTCTAGTACAGTTACAAAATCTCCCAACTCTTTGAATCAGAAAACTACAGCCTTGATGTCTTTCAAAGCTTTATTCACCTAAAAGTGACATATTAGAAGAAGAAACCCTCAGGTAAGTGTGATGTCTCAAGATGATAGAAGAGCCACATTTCTAGGTGGTGACTAAGGCAGATACGGTAGCTTCAAAGTATTTCCTTGAGCCTGGATCTTGGAGTGGAGAGACCTCTCCCTAGTCCTAATGCTGCCCCTGTGGTCCACTCCTCATCCCATGATCAGGCACAGCTGCTCAGCAGAACATAGATCAAACAGCAACTAGCATGGACCTGGGCTACAGCACCGTTATTGGCCTTGTAACAGGATAAAACAAGCCCAGGGATGACTGTGGGATGATGATGCTCATGCACAGCATCTGGCTCATCCAGACCACATGGAGTATGGGAAAAGCCTACACCACTGACAGGACAATGCATAGAAAACAGGTTTTTATTCATAAGCTGTCATATCCCACATTCCCTGACACCCATACAGTGAGACAGGACTATGATACTACTGTAGAGTAACAGTGGTGTTTAAGGCCTGTTACTCTCCAAAAGAGAGGGGTTTGGTTTCTTTTGGTGTTTTTTTGTTGGTTTGTTGTTGTTGTTTTGATTAACTGCATTTCTTTCAGCACAGACATAGAAAACTCATTTCACTTCTGTTTACACTTACTGTCAACATTGGGTCAGTCCTTTGGGATTTCAGGTTTCACACAGTCCAGGGAAATGCCTGTACGTTTTCTTTATTTTAAAATGAGATTTTTTTTTTTTCTGTTATCAGGCTTAATATTTTTTACAGCTTATTTATATGAGATGTTAATGATGGGTGAGATTTAAGTTGACAATGTTTCCTTAAGTCAAAGCTAGTTAATTCTACAGTCTAATAAATTTCAACATTCCTATAAATATATGAACTTCTCCTTTATGCCAGGACTAGCTTGACTTTGGCAGTCTTTGAGAGAAGGTCCTCAGGTGCCTTTACAAAGCTGACACAGGAACGAAGAGCGATCCAAAAGCTGGATCATGCTTTGAAGGGGATCTCACTAATATAATGAAAAGGAGCTGCTTTCCCAATAGCATCAGTATGAATGTCTCCTCCTCTGTTGCCATAACAATGGCAGTAATACTAGAAAAACCATTTAAAAAGTGGAGACAGTTCAGCAGAAGAGGGAAACAATGCTAAAAAATAAAAGAAGTGGCTTAAGAGCAAGCAAGAATATAACTGATTAGCAGATCAAGTCAGTAAGATACAGCTGCTGTTTAAATATGTCTGAAGAGTTTACTGCCACCATCACTAGTAATGGCATTATTGCATTCATCCTTCAGCCATGGATCTTTCACAGAGGAAGAAACAGAGAGAGATGAGTCATGCAAGGCCAGCATCAGCAATGTAAAATGTAAGCAACCTAAGTACCTTTTGCCCTTACTCTGTTCTCCATCTGCCTGGTACACTCCATGCTTTGGGTAAGAACAAAGAAGGGCCTGAATTGGTTACAGGGCACATTGCCTTTCTTTGCATCCAGCCACAGGGAGCAGAAAGGCCACAATTGCCTGTGATTTCTTGCCAGGTAAATATTAAGATGCTATCCTTGGTTATTTGGGCATAAATTGTTCAGGTGACAGTGCCTTTTGGCTGAGTCCTAATGTTTGTGTATTCAGACCTGTCATTCCAGTCTAAATCTTATGTGCAGCTGCCTACTTCAGAATGAATGGTCTATTTTAACTTTCCAAAAATAAGTATTCACATCCTTTAAAAACATCTAAGCTATTTGCACTGCCAAGGTCTTCCTCTGTCTCCTTGACATCTCTTCCTGCATTGGGTTGTAGGATGACATTTTCTGCTCCTTAGAAAGGACTGGAAAGAGCTATAATGCAAGGAGAGGAAGAGGAGTTGCTTCTTGCTCCTTTAAAGGAGTATCCCCCAAGTGTCTGTAACTTGTCCTCAGATCTGTCCTTGCTCTTCGCTTCCAGTCCCCTTTGGCTTTAGCAGAGCTCTGCTGGAGAGCTTCCAATCATTTACAGGAATGAAAAGTTTAAAAATAAAATAGGAGCTTTGATCAAGAAAGAAGTTCAGCTAGGAAGGAAAAAGGGAAACACAAGTACTGACAACTCAGGCAGAAAGCAAGGCAAAAGCAGGTTCATTATGAGCTGACAGACATTTCTATGCCTGCTTGCAAAGCTAAAACCCTCCCTGCTGCCCATTCTTCTTCAAAATGCCCTCCATTAACAGTGAAAAATATGTTTTGTTTTCACCTTTGGCTTTCCTCCATGTACCAGTATTCTTTGCTTTTTCAATCTCAAAATATTGGTTTTTGCAGGAGCTGTCAACTCTACTATTTCTCCTTATGGAGAGATCTCTTTACTATTTTCTATTATAAAGGAGGCAACAAAGCCAACATGAAAAGTTAGATTACCGGCCTCCTCCCAAATTTTTCATGATACACACAACCTAGCACATTCTGGATGACATATAATTGCAAAATCTTCCCCCAAATTCTAAACATCCAAAGCGACATCCATACAAGCACTATTTGTGTTTGTGAAAAAGGCTGAAATATTCAATATTTATTACTTGGAAATTACTGCATGCATACATACAGATGAAAGAATCTGTTATATGCATAGAACTCTGTGTTTTAAAATCAGAAATTACTACTAGATCATTTACTTCAATTTGCTATACAATAAAAGCCTGTCAAGCCTGCCTCAATCCGACAACTTATATTTTGCTATGGTACGTCTTGCAACAAGGCATCATATTCTTTCTTGAAAACTTCAAGAGCCTGTCACTTTATCCCAGTAGTTAATCACTCTCCCTATTAGAAACACGTGCACTGTTTCCCAAACTGAATTGTTTTCCTCTCAAATGGAGTTTGTGTGGCTTTAACTTCCAGCTTTTCTTTCCTGTTATGCTTCTCTCTACAAGATTAAGAGGCCTTTTAAGAACCCAGCATTTTCTTCTCATAAAAGTACTTGTGAAATTCACTCATCTGGTCATCTCCCTGTGCCATAATGCTAAACAAGTGGAGTTCTGCGAGTCTTTCACTGGAAGATGTATCTCACAGTTCTCCAGTCAGTTTTGCAACTCTTTCTCCATTTTTTTTCAATGTCATTCTTGGAGTGTACACAGGAGAACCAAGCATGCAATAACAATAATCTGAGTATGAAGCCATTATAATCTTCCATATGTCAATGAACTCCCACATGTTTTAGAAGTGACAAAACTGAGGCTCTGAACAGGACTAGCTCAACTCCTCAAGAGCAATATTAGAATCGAGATACAAGTAAAAGAATAATCTGCTCACAGACCTGATTCTCATGTCCTATATATGCCTAAAACTCATGTCTCTACTAGAGAAGCTACCAGTGATCTGGAACAGTGATTCTTTCCAGAATTTTATGAATCTGTGTTATGGACAGTAGCAAAGAAATCATGGAACTGGAGAATGAATGACTCCTCCTTGCTAAGCTACCCAACAGAAAAGTGCCTATTATTAGTGAGAGACCAGGTACATTGGGCTGGAGTTCAGGAAAAGTTAAGATAGGTGAGTAAAAACAGCCGCTCATTCTAACCTCCAGCTGGTGCCAGCTCCTTTCGTGCAGCACCTCCACCTTCCAGCTCCCCAGAGCAGCACAAGACACACCACTCTGTCCCCTTCACCTTCATGCCTAGACCCCACCAGATTCAGTCACCTACAGCTAATAAAAGACAACCTCAAAATACAATAACAGACCACTTTCAAGGAGATTTAAATGGCAGTCTTTCAAATCTCATTCTTATCTAGATCTACACACAGTACAGAAGAAGTTTTCCTAGTAAAAACAAAATGAAACAACTAAACAACTTAAAATTCAAATACCAGAAAAATACCAAGTAGGAAGGAGGAAATAATGAATGGGAAAACTCCAGCTCAATTATCCATTATAAATAGAAGTGAGGTAGTTGCAAAACACCTCATGGACTGTCATTAGACTCAAATTGGTGTCTAATTAAGAGTAAGGTAACAAGGAAACTGCAGACATATAGATTGTTGTATGCAATCCTGTTCATTGTCTGTATGTGACCATCTAAGGCCTGGTTCCATTCACGTACTGTTTCTGTTTGAATGAGACAGCTTCTACTGGAGCTTGGAGAACTGCTAGAGGAAGTTCTCACAGCTGAGGGACACCACCCAGTTCCTTCACAGAGTTACAGAGGGTCACAAATGTGGCACTTCAGATTCCTAGAGCAATCACTCTTGGTTTTTCCTGTCTTTCCTTCAGCAGAAAATGATATTGCAAGGAAACAGTGCCCTGGTGCAGGAATAACCAGTATATTCACCCACAGCACTGTTGCTCCCCATTTTTCCAAAAGAAATTCTCATCCTGAACAGAAATTAGCTGGCAGCTAAGTATGTCATTGCCAGTTACAATGTATTAATTCCTCAAGCTAGGCAGCCCTAATACCAGGCAGTTTGTTTAGTGTTTGTTTTGGGACTTTCTAAAAAAAACCAAACAAACCCACACTTGGCCAAGTTTTCATTCTATAATGAACAAAACAAGAATGTACATAATATTCTCACTACCTTTTTGCTACAGCCACTTACAGCCTGCACTGGTACTTGTGGCTATAGTCCAGAAATCGCTTCCACAGCTTAACAACCATCCAACTCCATGGAGAGCTGATATTCAATTTTCTTTCAGCCCACTCTGTTGGATTCTTTACCGAGCTATGGTAATTGCTGTGCAAAATCTAGACTGGATCTTTGTTTCCCTAGATGTCTACTCTACCCTTTCCCTCCCACCCCCAACACTTCTCATCTCTCTGGCACACAGAGAACATGGTTGAATCCTGCAATTTAGAAAAAGTTATGAAATGGGCTATAGGGGATTTTTATTGAAGTGATGGAGAGAAAGATATTTAGAAAATCTTTAGCTTCCTCTTCCTTTTCGAAGCCACGGGATCATAGCAAAAAATCTTGGGAGTTCCCTACTTGCAAACCAGTGATGAGAACAGCACTCCAGGACAATGATACATGTATCTGTAAGGCAGGACAACCCACAGGGATTCAACCTTCTGCCAAATGATACGTGAGAAATATTTTCTTACGGGGGTTCAGAGAAGAAAATAAGGCACAAAGAAGAATGTGTCATCACAACATGCTATTCAGCTCCTGAGAAGCAAAAGATGACCAGTTCAAAAAAATAATCTCATGACAATAGTGACATGCTGGAATGCCTCATTTCAGTTGAAAGATCCCCATTTAAGAACTCACCCTGGATGTTCTGGCCTCATTGGCACTTGTTTCCAGGGTTCAGTAGTCATAGGACTTGAAGGAAGAAACCAACATCTCAAAGAAATGTTTGAAATTGTCTTCCCAAATAACTGCCTCCGGCCTAGGAAAGAAGCCATATATTCTTACCTAGTGTACAGTACAGACTCTTACAAAGGCCCTGGCACAGCTCATGGCACTTAGATGAATGAGGGCTTGTATCCCTCTCTGCAATGGTGTCTCAATGATTTTCCCACTAGACAAGTGAGATGTTGCCCAAAGGCACTCCAGGCACACTCAAAACAGAAATGAGACTCAAGTCTAATTACTTTTGCCATATTACTTTCGGAACAAACAGGCCAAGCTTACAGACCTGCACATGCTGCAAGTCTGCATATAAGCACTGCTCCAGCCACCATGCTACACCTTCCCAGAAAGTGAAGCTGCTGTTTATGATAACAGTGATGGAAAACATGCTGGCTACCAGAATCCCTAAACTTAGAGCCAAAGTTCAGAGATACATCTTCTACAGGCACACCACACATGAGAGAGAAACCCTCATCTGTTGCCATAGTTAAGTTAGCTCAAGCGATAGAAGCCTAGCTGTACTGTGAAAAACATCATATGTTCTCCTAAAACCAAGGGCTGGGACTTTTCAAGCTGATCTGTGTTTGAATAAGGATGACACAAGTAACCTTTCCTCTTGCATTCAGAGTGTTCAACTACACAATTTCAATGTTCTTTGAGAGGTTAGTGGTGCTGTCCCCAGGGCATAGCTAATCACCTCGGAGCCAACTGTCCGTGCTTTACCTGTTGGTCAGGATTATATTCTTTTTCCATTTAGGCCAGGTGGTGGCATGTGGATGCAATATATTTTATCTGTCTCAAAACTAGCTCATCATTGCACTTTTCAGTAATTAGCACACTGAACAGAAGAGACTAGACCTACATGAACCATGGAGATTAAACTAATTACTGCCCTTAAGAAAATGCCTTGAACTTCCCCCTCCCATAAGACATTCTTGAACATTTAGGTGTGATAGCACTTTTTCAGTTAACCTTCCTCCATGACGCTATCAAGAGGACGCCTCTTACCAGCATTACATCCACACTGTTAAATGAAAAGGTTTGGGTGGTGGTGCGTGAGAGAATTATCATTGGTGCAAGAAGGGTATTATCTTCTGATTTTTATACTATTTCACACACAAAGCTGCACAGTAGCTGGCAACCAAATTGTTCCAGAAGTATTATTCTGGGGCTTGCAGTTAAATAAAGAGGTCCCCAAGAGTTCTGGAGGTCTCCCCAAGCAGCTTCAAAGAAGTTCCAATGAGATCTGATCAGCCAGAATGAAAAAAGAAATGCCATAAGAAGATAGAAGAGTCAGAAACTACATCACCTAGTAAAGACATATGCTGGTGTTGCAGATTCATCTTACCTGTAAAATCACTGCAGACAGCTTTTTAAAAAATAAAGCTTGGCCCACACAGTCTGACCCACGTCAGGCTTTGTTTCTTTCATGAGATCAACAAAAGACAGGTGACAGCATTGCAAATATATTCATCTTTCACTTCAGGAAGTTAAATGTAATTGAAAAAAAAAAAGAATCTGTAGATTGTAAAGAAAATTTCTAGGAGCTGCCACATTTAAGTTTAACTTATTTCTATGGTCCTTAATCATAAGTTAGACCATCTGCCATACCACCAGTGAACTTTATTCAGTTTGAAATACTCCAAAGCCTCTAGGAATATATGGTTGTTTTTTTGTATTTAGTTTTTAATTTATCATATAAGCTGCAAAGTAGCTGCAAAACAGAGAAGTTACATTTCTACTTAAAGGTACATTTTTCTTAAAAATGCATATTCATAACTGCTCTCAGGTAGACATGATTTGGACATGTAGTTCATTCTCTTACTTCCTTTCAACTAAAAATAAGAACGTGAGAAAAACCTGCTTACTTCACAGAATGATTGGCAAGTAGTTCACTAAGGGTTGTTGTAGTTAAATTGCAAAAGTTCAGACTTAACTCAAATTTACACATGATAATTGAGAAAGTAAACAATATTGATTTTAGCTCAGTACCTTCTTTCCATCAAAGGGCAGAGAGAAGTGAGACTTGGAAGGTTCTGATCAAATCAATTTAATGTAATTAGCCTTGAAACATCTCTTTGCCATCATGATTGTATCATGATAGTGGGAAAATAAGACTCCAAACCCAAAGCATATCATAGAAAAAGATGGTCATGCAATACAGGTATTTCCATGACAGTCAGATACAGCACTTGTGCACACACTTTTTAACAGCCACATAGTTATCTCATCAACCAGTCAGTCCTCTTCAGAAAAGTGTCACAAATACCTTTAGAAATAGTACAAAAATACCAACAGAGAGCATTTCCAAAAATTGATGCCTCACCTGTCAAATTGCGAAGTCTCAGAAATAAATACTTTTGCACATCTTTTTAAATATATATAATACAATAATCTGTGTCCCTCATTCTGACCTTGGGAGGAAGCCAGTAGTGTCAGAGAGCATTATTTTTATGGCAATTAAGCCTTACATAAATGTGTGCAAGCAACTTTCTTGTTGAGCAAGTTTTTTTAGATAAATGGCCAACTTCTTGAACTTGAGCAAAGTCAGCAGCAAGGCACACCAGGATGGTGGCAGAGATAAGAGGTAGTTCACATACTTACTAGTGAATCACAAAGAACACCAAATTAAGTTTTTGGATCAAATCAATGTTTTCTAGTTGTTAAACATTGTAAGAAGCTTTGGAGAAAAAAAAATTACATTGTATTAAAGAACAGAGCAACAAAGTGGCAGAAAAATTGCTTTTTTATACACTTATAGTAATTAGAGCACTAGCAAAGAACAAGAACTCTCCTCACACATGTTAAAGCACTTTGAATTTTCTAACAATCTTCAAGACACGACTGCAATAGCAGTGGAAGGTCAATAAGAACATTTCAGTGAGAACTGTGGACAGCTTTGCAGCAGCAGATGAACACAACTTTAGCCTGAAAGCAACTGGAATGCTTAATTGTATAAGTACATAATCAACACAGTATCAGAAACAGTGACATAAGCAATGAAAGAGATGTCACAAAACATGTTCATAGGGTTTGTAATATTTGAGCCAACCTTCACTAGAAGAGTGAGATAAAACCCATGAGTAAATAGCAAAGGTGAACAAGTACCATTTTTAACACTTCCAGACTCACTGGATTAGAACACGTTTGTACCTAGATGGTACAACGGTGGAGAGGCAATGAATAAACAAATAAAGGAAAGAAGTCTGAGGAAGCCTGTCAGAAGAAAAAGAGGCCTCTGACTGAGCACAGTGCAGGTCTGAACAGCAGGAATGATGCTCACATTGGGAGCTGATGCCATTTTGTTAAACAGGAAGCAAGAACACCTTGTGTTGTGAGAAACATGTTAGGGGTCTACAAACACCCAAGGCAAAAGAGACAAGCAAGAGAAAATAAAGTTCCTCAAGGCATCCAAGTCTTCCTCTCATGCAGAAGTGGAAGAATGAGGCACCAACTACTATTGCAGATACAATCTTGCAGGCAAGGACTAACCCAAACTCACAACTCCTCTCTCCTTCTCCCTCTCCTGTCAGTATCTCTTATGTTCTGAATTATAGGATACAGTAGTTGTTGCAATGGATCTACAAGACCTTCCCTCCCCTCCTGTTCCCAGCAATGACATAGCTGCATCCATCCCTCTGTACTTACTGAAACGCACTTAAATACTGTATTTGGTACTACAAGACAAAGAGAGATCACAATTTATGACACTTTTTGCTTGGGGTTCAATATTGGTTCCAGAAAACTCAGCAAAGCCAAGCATTCCTGATGATCCTAACTCCTCTAGCCTGTAACAGGAAAAATTTTTTCCCCGACCATATAAACCACAAAATTGCGTTTTATGTAGGTTCTTTTTAACAAGGTGCTTTCTAGGTAATAGCCAGTTTATGCTGTTCCCAGAGATATGAGGCGGTTGTTTGCCTAATAAGATTGGGATATACAGCTACCCTAGATGCATTCTGTAAACTATTCATGCTTAACTCCTATTTGAAGTTTTTTGACATTTCTTTCTCTACCCTTCTAAAACATATAAAAGTTAATTGATTCTAAACATAGGATCAGTCTTCCCCTCTCCTCCCTCCTGCTCCTGAAAAATTCAGGAACCTGGAATTTTAGAGATTTACCACACAAACTTCCTATATACAAAACCTGGCTTTCACTTTGCTCAAAAAGCATCAGTATGTCACCTATATCTTAAAAAATTAAACATTTTAATCTGAAAGATATAAAATATCCCATAAATTTTGCCTGTGCTCTTCAATGCTAAGGATAACTCAGAAATGGTCCAGTATTACAAAATCCAACCCTTTTCCAGTTTTCCTCTAAACCCCTAAACCTTTTATTTATCTCTTGCTCTGTTTCCTCATTTCCAATCTCCACACCTGGTCTACCTGTCTCTCATCTGGCTGACATGTTGAAAATAATCACATACTGTCCCCTGCCACTGCTGCCACATCACTTTATCCCTTAAATTCCCTTATCAGAGTGCTTCCACAACATGCCCAGCCTTGAATGCTTATTGAAGGCTCTCCAGTTACACCAGAGGTGTACCAAAACTCATCTTCCAGAAAACTTCTTACGCTTCACTTCATTCACATTTTACTCACCCCTTTCAGTCACAGCTCCATGAGGTCTCCCCTACTGTGCCCCTGGGTAGTGCTCCCACCAAACTTCAGCTCACCTTCCCTCAGATCTCACATGCTCAGACTCTTTTAAGTCATCTTCATCTAAATAGAGGCCGTCATAACACCTGGCAGATCAACAGGTTTGGAATGCAAAGCAAAGGGAGGAAAAAAAGAAAAAACAAAGACAAAAAAGTCCATGTTCAGGCCACTGAATAGCAGCCAATGAACAAAGTTGAAAAGGGGTGAACTAAAGAAATGCTTCCTCCTGAGTTTGCCTCTATCTCTGCTTCCAGTGACACCATCCACACATACATCATTGCCTTTTTTCAACTGCATAAAACAGACTGACAAGACCTCAGGGGCAGTGCTCATCTTGCATCTGAAAAACGTCAAGCAGATGTAGACTGTAATAGAAGGCAAGAGGTGACAGAAAAGGATGAACTTTTATTTAGCTCCAAATTAAGTATTTCAAGACCAAAGTAACACAAAAGTCCAAATACATATGCATGATAAACTGAGGAGTCACTCTTCTTCACAAGAAAATCTATCACTGATCAGTCGTCTTCCCTTCTACTTGCTAGTATCTCTCTCTTAAACACGCATTTCAAACATGCTTCTCATCCTGGAATCCCAACATGAACACAGCATGCAAAGAACCTAATCCTGATGGTGGGTGTGACAGAAGCTGGGCTCCTGAAAAAGATAGTCTAAACTTGAGGCAAGGTCTGGCCACAATGATTCCTATTTTTTGCCACCCATCTTTAGAGCAATGGCAGACTGGGTCTTCAGACTTGAAGGTCTAGGGGTGTGGAAGAACCTGGCACACAGCTCCTGCCACTGGGCATGTTACTCTCCTGCAGAGCTACACTCTGGCTCAGTGCCCTCATGGCCCCTTCTCCGAGGCAGAGCCTTCCTGAGAAACAGATATTCCAGCTTTGTGTTTGTACACAGGCTGTGCCCTGCCTGTTTCTCCCAGCTGAGCCCATGTAGCTAAATTTGCAGTCACACCAACAGCAGCAGCCTTTCCCCTGTCAAGGGCAGAATCATCCTGGTGACAGCAGTGCTTGCAGGCTGCAGGGGAGGTACTCAAACACTCCAGACGATGTAGCATAAAAAATTAGAAACAACTGATCACAGAGATTGCTGTTTGGTTAAATATTCTCTTTCTTCACATTCCCTGCACTGCAAAATCACTTCCCTTTGCTTTAAGCCCTTTTTTCAAGTGTTTCCCTAAGGAAATATTTCTTATTACCCAAATCAATACCCACTGAAGTGGATTTAAGAATTTTAAAGTCCTCGATGTTTGCTATTAACATCAGCCTGGATAGCTGTTCTGTTAAACACACATGCTTTCAGTGGTGATTTGTTTGCAGGTGTCTGTGTGCCCTGGCTAGTGAATTTATTTTCCATTCAAATATTCTGTATCAGCTCCTAGAAGGCATCACTGGATTGTCTCTGTTTGTGGGAGAGTTGTTTTATTAGCAACTACAGTGTTTGCCTGAAAGCATTAGGCTTCTCCCACCTACCCTATACCACTGTCCTGAGACTCCTATCTACTTCTGAGATATTGGCATGAGCAAATCACCCACACTGATCATCATGGAGCATTCAGAATAGAGAAAAAAGTCACAAAATACTTTACTTAATGTAAACATCATATTTTTACACATTTCAAGTTAAGAAATACCTCAGAGATTTATGAAAATGTACATTTATTTTCTTTGAAATCTTCTGTTTACCTGACAACTGGATTTGTGCCTACATTTTCTCAAAAGCTAGACAAGGTTTTACAAGAAGTTACAGTGCCTCTGCTCCCAAATTTAGTATGCCTATTAATATGCATACCTATGTTAGTAATAAACAGTATGACTAATACCTAACTCATAAATAGTTTCCCATCATATGCATGTTGTGTTCACATATTCACGCATCTTTCTTCATCAGTGAAAAGTCACAGAGGGCTTGACCTCCTGAATGCTTGAACACTCGTGGCTGCTTCTGAACTTGCAGAGTTGTGGGTGTTCCACATGTCACAGAACCAAGACCTGGAGCTGTAGAAAGGGGTTAGCAAAGCAAAGAAACGTGCACAAGGCAGCAAAGACTGGCTGTAGACAGGCTAGCACATGCTGGGGCTGCTCTATGGCTAAGAAAACTGCATTAAACTGTGTGTGTGAATACATATTTACTACTAAAAGTAGATATTAAGAGTTTTTCTTGTGACTCTACTGCACCCTCTCTCCTACAAAGGCAAAAAAGCAGGCTGGATGACAAGGCAGCCTGTTGGGTACAAAAAGGCCACCACGCTACATTTAGCTCACAGCCCTCTGCATCATGTATCCCAGGCAAAGATGTTTCTGCAGAAAGCGGCTGGTGACTGAACCAAGGCACGACCCAGCATAATTCAAGAATGTACAAACAGGTGGCCACCAGAGTTAGGTTTTTCTGGATACTCTAAAACTTTGGTTCTTAAGGCTTACATGACCAGAAAGAGACCCCATCTTAGCTGTTACCTACATAAGTCTGAGGGGAAAAAAGTAGCTAACTATGCAAAAACTGCAAGGCCTGTTCCTCATGATGATCCCTTAGGTCCCGAGTGTCAAAATACACGTGAAGGACTGAACTTACAGACTCTCACAAATGTAGAGAGGCTTGGAGTGTTGCTCTCAATACTTCTTAAATCTATCAGCTTTAACTGATTCCAAAGAAAATCTTACTAAAATCAAATCTTATTTCCACCTTAATATAAAACTCCTCCCTCAGGATGTATGGAAAAGCAACGCTTCAAGACAGTATAAGTGCAATTTACCTTACCTTACATACCTATTCTGGGAAACTAAAGTTGTTGTCTCTCGAGCTGAACCTATTTAAATTGATGGACTCCTGTGTGGTTTTAATCTATTAAAAGTTGCTCTAAGCTGCTAAGTTTTCTTAAATGGTATATTGATTAATTACTTCAGTCTTTATACAAGCTCCTCTCTGACAAGTACTCAGATAGAATCAGAATGTTTTGGGTTGGAAGGGATCTCAAAGATCATCTGGATCCAACCCCCCTGCCATGGAAGGGAAGAAACTGGAGTTTTAAAGTTAAGGAAACTGATAATCAATCCATTCTATATGAAGCTTTCCATCTGTGAAACGCGTTCACCGTGTATCACTGATGTTGCCATAACAGAGCTTCTAACTCAGCTAAAATTTGCAGAACTTCACATTATTACGTTTTACAGTAGCATTTTAATGGCTTTTTGTTTCTTTGTATTTTTTTTAATTTTTTTATATTATAACATAAGTTACTTAAATCTTTCTGATTCTTCTTGCATATTTCCTTATTTAAACTTCACAGAACATTCTAAAATCAAATCTGAAATAGTAATTGCATTGCATAATTAGGCAAAATGCACCAATATCTTTAACACTATGAGAAAAAAATTCTTTAAATAAAATAGATCCAGTGCATTTACATAGCCTCAACTATACTTTTAACTTATATATATATTAAAAAAAAAAATCTTTAAAGAAAGTTTAACTCTTATGCGAGATATACTGAACAGTGATTTGGATTTCTTCCACATCATCTCATAAAAAAATCCATTCAATCCATTCACAAAAATGTAGCATGAAATGTTTTGGGATACTATATTTTTGCTACAGTGCTGCTTTTGCAGAGTTTTTCAGAGAGAGCAAGAGCGAGGCCAAGAGAAGTCCATTTGTTTGCCTGAGGATTTACTGCAGTTCATGGACTCGGAACCATAGTTTGCTAGTTTTATTTCCCTCATGAGCAACGTTCCTCTAGAAATCCATATCAGCTTCACCTCTCATGCTCCACAAGCCTCTGACCAGAGCATGCTGCAGACAGCATTTACACAGCAGCTAACCAGCACTGAACTCTGCGTTATGCAGTAATTACTATTGTATCACTAACCAAAACCACCCTTAATTAGAGTCATAGAATCCTAGAATGGTTTGGGTTGGAAGGGACCTTAATGATCACCTAGTTCCAACCCCCCTGACATAGGCAGGGGACTCCTCCCACTAGACCAGGTTGTCCAAGGCCCCATCCAACTTGGCCTTGAACATATCCAGGGATGAGTATCCAGAACTTCCCTGGGCAACCTGTTTCAGTGACTCACCATCCTCATAATGAAGAACTTCTTCCTTACATCTAATCTAAATCTCCTTCAGTTTAAAGCCATTACCCCTTGTCCTATCACTACAAGTCCGTGTAAAAAGCCCCTCCCCAGCTTTTTTGTAGGCCCAAATTCATTGGTTGCACCTTGGATTCCTCCCTCTCCTTAAAACTGAAAGCTGCTGACCCTCATTTTAGAGAGGGAAAGGAATTTTAAAGTTCTGTTCTGACACAATGCTGGTAAATTACGGTAAAGGGATCACTTATATCACAGCTAGATGACAGGTAGCTTCAGACCCAACAGCTCATACTAATGGAAATTAAATCAGCTGAGGGAAGAGAAAAGACATTTGAGAGGTATTAATATCAAGAAAGTCTTGAAAATTTACAGCAGAAATGAAAAAAAAACACCACAAAGTATAATTTAGGGGAATTACTACCATTTTTCCTTTTTTATCAGTTCCATTATAAAATCTCTAGTGAAGGGATATTCATAAGTTACCCATAAAATTTTCTCAAAGCTAAAACTTTTACACAGAAAGTCTCAACACAAGTTTCATTATCTAGATGCAACTTCAATAACTTAAAATAAAAGACCAAAACAATGTGCTGATCTACTTCTTCACTTCAAAACCTTTCTAAAGAGTCAGGCTATCCAGTGAATAGGTTAACACAAAATGACAAAGATGTCAATTGCAAAAACCACAGTTTCTTATACCAAACATGAAGCTTGTGAGGAAGGAAAAAAAACTTCTGGAGTGATTATGGGATGATTCCCCACCACAGAGAAATAGCTGAAGTAGCTTTTGGCTGACATTTTGTCAGGCAGCACATCACTCGGTTAGTACGACAGCAAACTGGATTCTTATAGTCTAAAAATCTAAACTCTTCATTACTCTGATTCAGAGGGATGATTACAAATAACCAGTTATAAGCACTAGTTGCATTTACTGAAAAGAAAAAATTTGCAGATGTTGGATAAACACACAGATATAATTATAACTTCTGATTTTTCTGCTAAAATGGACGAAGTTCTTCACTCTCTCTGCAATGCAGGCACAAATACACAATAGCTATGATATTCCTCAGATACTGTCCTCCAGCTGTTTGCTCACCCAATATAAACAATTACTTTATTATTTTGGACAATTGTACTTGATATTTTAAAATGTTTTCTTATTTATTGCACTGCAGAGAATGCAAAAAATCAGCTAACCCCTGTTGTCCTTAGATCTCTTACAGTAGCATAACAAGGCAAGAAGCAGCCAAGACAAAATAACATATAAATCAATTGGGTTCCCCTTTCTCTTGTACCTCAGAACAGCCCTTTGTTGAAGCACAGGCTGAATTCTGTCCTTTCTGAAAGCATTACTGAGATCTCAAGATTCCATACACAAAGGACATGTTAGCAGCTCCAAGCCAACTCTCACAAAGCATACCACACAGTTTCTAAATAAATAGCATTCAGACTTCATTGGGAACATTGAAAATAGCATTTAGAAAGTCTGAATTTTTACACTTTTACAATTTTTAAATCTATTACAAAGTAATAGGTTTCTTAGATTTTCCCTTTATTCCTGTTGAAATTAAAATGCAAAGTTACAGCATAAAACATTTCTATTTCTGTGCTTCGCTGCATATGCAAAATATATTTTCTTCCAATCTTTTCCAGAGGTGACACATTGGGGCTCAGACATGCAATCAAGTTACCATGGGTCTTAAGAGCACTAAACATAGCGGACGGGAATGCTCTAACACCGGGGCAAATGCAAAGTAAGGCAACTCTGCTGAAATGCCCTTAATTGAATTAACTTCCCTTGCATTTGCCCCGGGCTAAGAGCACACATGGAGGCATGAAGAAATGTCATAACTCAGTCCCAGTGCCGAATGCTTTGGCTTTGACAGTGAGACTGTCAGGGAACTCCATGTTAACTAGAGTCAGAGACTGAGGAAAAAGGCAAATAATCTCTATCCCTGGCCTCCACCTAAAACCCAGCCATCAGACAGGCTGATGTCTCTGTAGCTACAGCATTTTTCTACTGCTAAAAGTAATTGTTAGAGGCAAAAGCAGATATCTGTAGCCTGCCTATACAGTGGAGAAGCACCACACGACCTACCTGCACAAGAACCTCTCCCCTTGTGGTAGGCTTAAGCTTAGGCTAGGACTCTGCTTAGGGTCAGGAAAACTAATGGCTGAAGAACACTCTTCCTTGTCTCAAGTGGATCTTTCTTCACAGATACATATAAACACGCAGTCAATGTATTTTTTTATATTTCCTTGATATAAATCCAACTAAATTACTTTTAGACATGTACAAACTTGTTCTGACTTACTTTCCTCACGGGACCATCTATAGACTCTGGATTCCTAACTTGTCTCCCTCAGGACACAGCTGAGCTCTCCAAAGGTAACTGCATAATGCACTACTCAAAATGAAACTTTCCTGGACTGCTTCAAAAACACCTACCAAGCAGTTTATGTCTTCTGTGCTTTCCATCTTTTCCTTTCTTTTGGCCAAAGACAAGTCAGACAGTCTAAAACAACAGTAAAGTGTTACAGCAACACCTGAAAATCCAATGAAAACTTTAACACAGTTAAGTACCCTTTCTTTGAGAAACTTAAGAATGAAACTGGCAGCAGCATCATATGAAAAATGTATGACTTGGGGTAGAAATGTTCAGCTGCCAAGGGAATATATGGGTCTACATGAAAAGTTGTATAAGACTAGACTGAGCAGCTGCCTGCTCTATTATGTACGTGAAAGCCATAGTTTAGATTCTAAAAATATTTTTATTAAGACAAGAAATAAAAAAAATATTCAAATGCATTACCTGTTAAATGCTAAAGCTTTCAACTGACCTTTACTTTCAGATGTTAATTATGCATCAGACAACATAGTCTTCCAAGTTCCTGCTAAGACAAAGAAAATCAATATACATACTTTCCCCAAGAAATAACAGCCTTACTTCACAACAGCCTAAGTCTGTTGACAACACTGCTTACTAAGTACTGAACTAAGCCACTGGAAGTAGCAGTTTCTCCAATACTGTTGGCTTAAGAGTTAATCAGTTATTGTCCCTGATGAGTACAGGATAGTCAGCTGTTCCCAAGATGAAACTATTTGCTGTCACCGAAGATCATGAGATTATTATTATTTATCAAGTGTCAATGAGATAATTGTAATATGTGCAAATACAACACCCATCTCCCAAGGTATTTACAGTACACATTAGAAAGATAATACAGTTTATCACACCATGGTAAGTAATTAGATAAATTCACTTCAAATTGGGATCTTTTCATCAGGAGTAACTGTTTGTTCTAAAGAGACTAGTTTTACAACTCAAAATTCTCCTGAACCAAGTAACTACCTTTATTTTCTAAGATCACTGCTGACTCCCTATTTTACAAAAGCTTTTTGATTAAAGAAGTATCTTAAATATATAGTAGACCATGAAATTTCTAGCTTGGCAAACCACTACAAGAAATAGTATATTCAAATCCATTTTTTTCCAAATCATCTATTTGTGAGCTAAGAACAGGATCGGTAGCAATATCTCTATGCAAAATTACTTCCATTTACAAAGTTAAAAGCTTATTTGTTGCTTTGCTGATCTAGTGTCTTGTTGCTTTCAAGACAATGTCAGTTTCCCCAGCAGCAGTGCTCTGTTAAGGAGAAAAATATACCACAACTGCAAACAAAGGTAACCTTTGATTGACATTATCAGAAAGCCATAATATTGACTGGCAATAAGGACTGCGAGTGTTAAACACAAACCTTAAGAGAATTCCTAAGGCATCTTGTATCTGGTTTTAAATACTGAAGTCTGTGCATATTTCTCCAATACACATTCTTATAACCAGTCACATTACACTGTTTTATATCAGCCGTGGCACTAATCACACTCTGTGCCTACAACCTTTTCTTACAAGTAGCTCCACATAACATATGTAACTATTCATATTTCAATTCTAGTCTTTTTTTTTTTTTTTTACAGTTTGCCTAAACACTTATTTTAATTATTGTTTCAAACTGGTCTGAAAATGAAGGTAGTCTTGAACCAATTTACTGATTCTTACTACGTAGGTATTCCTCCTTACCGCTCACCACATTCCAGACTAGCACATTTTAACTTTCTTTACTTGACCACACAGTATTAGTCTAGGCCAAAGTTATTGAGGTGGAATAAAGCAAACGTAGAATCTCCAAATCCCTTTCTTCAGAGTCTGCTTTATGCTGTCATTTAAGTATGAAGCTGCATGCAGAGCACCTCTCCCACGGTCCACAGCCACTATAGCAATACACAGTAAAACTGCCTGGGTCTGGCATTACTACTGTTCCCTGGGCTCGCAGGAGCATTCTTCTAATGGAGTTATCATAAGGACACATACAAAGTACTCTGAAGATCAACAGACCCAGAATAATCCCTAGGATCTGCCTTATCAGAAAAGACTTTTCAGAGCAGAATCAATGAGAGTTTTGACTTTCTGCATCATGAAACAAGAAGCCTACTAAGAAACATTCTTCCACATCTTTTGTCTGTTGCTGAAGATAAGACAAGATTTATATTTTAATCTGGTGTACCCCACAACATGCCAGTAATACATTTTTATCTGCTGGATTTCTTTGGTTATTTTCCTACATCCTCTGAACTTTGGACAATCAAAAATTTTGCATAGGTAATCCTCCTCTCAGTAGCTTCTCAATTGATTTTTTTTCCCTACACGGGAATGTGACAATTCCCAGAAAACATTTCAGATAACAGGTGAGGAATATTCAAGTGATACATATGAGTTCAAATAATTGCTCCAATATTCAAATATTGCTTCAATATCCAGCTTGGGGAAAAAAATAATTCTGGAACTTGGTCAACAACAGGTGAAAGCAACTCTAAATTTAGTTTTCAGGAAAAACATATTTTTAGTGTGTCATTTCTTGTGGGAAATATGTGCATGTGCATCTTCATTTTGTGCTGTTTTCCTCTGGTTTCACTTCCTGTTTTAATTAAACTCTCATTTTGAATCATCAAAAATCTTTCCAAGATGATCAACTTGTCTAAAGAACTGCAGCTCCTAGAAAGAATATGGTCATCAGCATGGCTGCAAGCAGCAACATCAGAACCTACTAAACATGAAGGTCTTGACAAGTTTCTGCTATGTAAGGTGCCAAGTAGATCTTCATTACGAAATTAATTTTTAACTGTGTAGTCTCATCCCACTGCAAGATGTTTTTGTCTTCCATGAAAACAGATCTACTGAAAATGGGATATATTACACAGCCAATGCTATGATGTCATTGCTTTTTGGAGAAAAGGCTATTATTTGAGGAAAAATATCTACTCTTCATGAAGTTCTAACCCATTCAGGAACCTACTAAGCAGATGTTCTGGAAATGGCAGATTAAATGGGTAACTCTTACGGAATCCAGAATAACAACCTTTTTTGGTTTTCTTCTTCCAGTCTCCTCTAATACAGACACACTCCAAGCACTACCTACTGGACATTTATGGCAAAGATGTGCTTTACATCCATTTTCACTGGTGCTTAAGGCACCTTACTTGGCACCACTGGGGCAACACTCTTTAGCTTAGGACTAAACACATGTTTCTGATGGAAGCCAGCAAGGAATAAGTCTTTTCTTATAAAGCAGCCAAAACAAAGAGAGTTGCATCCAGCCCCTTTTTACCCAACTGTCAAGTGTTTGAACACCTGCCTGTCAGGGTTCTGCAAGGGTTTTTTCTTTTTTCTGCCTAAATAGACTAAAATATTATTCTTTCCTTGTCACTGCTTCCTCTATCTAGAGCTAGGAAGACAGTTTCCTTCCTCAGCTGAAGTTGTTCTGTTGCACACTGAGTATTTAAATAGCAATTAAATCAGAGTGAGCAGGAACCTCTAGCCTAAGTATAAAAATGAATTCACTTACTTCATGTGAAGTGGCTACCAGAGCAGCAGGAAGGAATTAGGATCCTCTTTCACACAGGCTGCTCTCAGGTAGAAGAGTAAGCTGAACTTGTATCCCCAATGTAAATTAGCCTGGGGGCTTAAATATTCAAGAGGGAAAAAAATCCCATATATAATGCTGATATTTGCTATGATTTAAATTGGAATGACAGTCACTTCTCTGTTGAGCCAACAGCCCGAATTCAGACGTGCAAGGTAGGTCTACTGAAAGTATGTGCTCCTAAGAGGAACAACACCTAGCTACAGGTTCAGGAGAGCTCAGGTGCACATCTGTTGCTGAGCTGCTCAGCTCTGCCAAGCCAATGGGCTTCCAGGCTCATCCAAGAACACATTTGGGAGAACACAGTAATAAAAACAGTAATCTTACAAATTTTAGCTGCCTTGAGGATTAATGTGACCTCAATAGTTCATCATAGCAATTGTGATATCGGACATATAAATCCCAGTTCCCTTTCCAGATCTGACCTTTAGCCCGTGCCTCCATTCTGTCTGTGTGAATGTAGACAAATAACAGTTTCCCTTGCTTGTCAATGTCTTATACTTGCTGCCAAACAAAAGCTGAGAGTTCCCTGGGAAGGAAAAGAGGAATGAAACCCAAAATATAATTAATGCCATCAGCAGTCAGAATGACAGCCCAGAACACTCTGACGCAGCAGCACCGCCAGACCCATCAGCATAGCCATGATTAGTTTTTTAGACTTTCAGTGGGGAAAAGGCAGCTGTAAATACAATCTGCAGTGAGCAACAAAGGATATTCAATAGTTCACAATGGCCGTGAACATTAAACAGTCCCATAGAAGTAATGAGGGTGCCCAATGTGCCAAAAGATAAATCAAGAACAGATGCAGAAGGGGGATGTCCACCTCCCACAGGCTGCTCCCACTTCAACAGACAAAAAAAGGGCAACATGATAGATGGCCAAGGGACAGGAGGCAACACTCACTCCACATGAAATCTTGTCCTTCTACATTCGCTGCCCAAAGTACAGCCCCATGCGAAACTCAGAGAAAACTCCTCAGACTCCACAAAATATGAAACAAACGCTAGTGCCTCAGTCTCCAAACAGCACAAAAAAAAATGATAACATGGCGTCAGCTCCACAAAACATGTCACAAACACTAACAGGGCCTGAGTTCCACCCAACATGTCACAAGTGCTAATGCCTCAGACTCCACCCAACCCATAACAAATACTAACACGACAACTTCACAAAACATGCAATATGTAAATATCACCTCAGCTCCACCTTGCAAGTCAATAAGGCTAAGACCTAACTCCACACAACATGTAACAAATGTTAACATTGCCTAAGCTCCACAAAGCGTGTAACACGCTAATACCAGCTCATTTCCCCACCACACATAACAAAGGTTAACATGAGCACAGCTTCTCGCAACACATCACAAACACCAATGCCTGAAGATCTACAGAAAACACGTTAAAGCCTCAGCACCGTACAACAAATAAAAAATGCTACAAATGCCTCAGCTTAACATATGTCACAAAAGCTAACACGGGCTCAGCTCCAGTATAGACGTAGCAAAGGCTGAGGTGGGCTAAGGTGCACCATACACATCACAAAGGCTGAGGTGGGCTCAGCTTCAAAAAACATGTCACAAAGGCTGAGGAGGACTCAGCTGCACCCAAAACGTTACAAGGGCTGAGGTGGGCTCAGCTGCACTATACACATCACAAAGGCTGATTTGGGCTTAGATGCACCATATACATCACAAAGGTTGAGGAGGGATCACTGCACCATCCACATCACAACAGCTGAGGTGGGCTCAGATGCACCATCCATGTCACAAAGGCTGAGGTGGGCTCAGCTGCACCCTACACATCACAAAGGCTGATGTTGGCTCAGCTTCAGAAAACACGTCACAAAGGCTGAGGAGAACTTGGCTGCACCCAACATGTCACAAAGGCCGAGGTGGGCTCAGCTGCAACCAACACATCACATAAAGGCTGATTTAGGCTCAGCTGCACCCAACATGTCACAAAAGGCTGAGGTGGGCTCAGCTGCACCCAACACGTCACAAAGGCCGAGGTGGGCTCAGCTGCACCCAACACATCACATAAAGGCTGATTTAGGCTCAGCTGCACCCAACACATCACAAAAGGTTGAGGTGGGCTCAGCTGCAGCCAACATATCACAAAGGCTGAGGTGGGCTCANGGTCAGCTGCACCATACACATCACAACAGTTTAGGTGGGCTCAGCTGTAATCAACGCATCACAAAGGCTGAGGTGGGCTCAGCTCCAGCCGACTCCTCCCCAGCCTCCCTGTTGTCTGGGGTAGGGTCGTGTGCTGCCCCTCAGGGCTGGGCCTTCCAGCCCTGTGCGATCCAGCTTGTGGATCTCTTGGTTTGGCCTCCCGTGATTTAAAAGAGAAGGGAGGGTGAACGCAGCATTACACAAACCTGGAAAGGCTTTCATCAAAATAATCGGAGAGCTAATTAGGAAATTAAGTAGACAATTAGTTTGGGCAGTGCAAGCATCTTGGAGGGCGAGTAGTGCGCTGAGGTCTCACCCCGCACTTAGCAGATGGACCCAGCTGGTGAGGCCCCCGACTGCAGCCAGCCTCAGGAATGTCAGCTGCCACCACCTTTACCCATGTTTGTCTCCAGGGCACAATGATGGGAGGAGAAGCACGTCTTCTGCCACACACCTCAGAGAGACAGCAAACGCCATGTAGGGGCACGGAAATCTCTCGCCATGAGATGAGAGGTTTCAACCAGTTACATCTAATGGGTTCCTTCACCCCCATAATACGTCCACTCAAATATCTCAGCTCCATCTTTACACAAATCCACGTTATCTGCTCAAGAGATAACATCCCAGAGGCTATTTCAGATAAAGCAGTCTTTGTGGTAGCAGGTATGCACAGATGTAGTGGATGCATGACATATCCCATATACAGGTAAAGCACATAGGAAACAAAAATTTCTGATTCCTTCTACCACTGGCTTTCTCCATCTTCAAAGCAAACCATGCAGGGTGGGATTTTTCAGAATCACTTAGTTCATTGGTTTGACTCTGATGCCACTGAAGTACCCAATTAAACTCTCATTCTTTTTAGTGAATGCACAGTTATATCAGTATTGTTCATCCCACTCAGAATTTCCCAGTACCTCATTTTATCTGTGAATAACAAACAATTATTAACAGTCTACCACTTCTCACTAGGCTGAGATCTGCTGTTAACAAGTCATGCAAACATCCTCATCTGGAAAGAAGCAAAATTAAAAACTCTGTCAGTAGAAATATACATCTTTTTCCATGAAGGATTCCACACATCAGCAAAAAAGTTCCACTTTTTTTTTTTTCTAAAATACTTGCATTATTAGGGAAAAAATTGTTTAAAAGATAAAAATTAGGAGCAAACACTACATTAAAAGGGTCAGTCTCTTTACAAAAATAGCATCAATGCCTCAGTATCAATTAACTGTGATAAAGAGGCTGCAGCCAACAGTTTACCCAGTTCCTCTTCTGAACTGGATTTCATAGGGAGAAAAATAATCAAAGCCAACAAAATACTGGCTGGAGCCAGTAGGACTTTCCTATACTTTTATCAATTCAACAAAGCTACAAGGTCATTCTTGTGCACCCTAGAGCATTATGGGTTGGATTGCTCCTTCACTAAAGATCAATTCATAGTTGGAGGATAGGTAGACACTATGTGTCATTCCAGAAAATGTACTGACTTTGGAAGAAAATGAAGAAGCACCTAAGCAAGCCAGAAAACTTGACAGCATTTTCCAGCACTGTGAGCAACAAATGTTACTGCTAAGAGAGATCAAGGCAAGACATCATTTTTTCAAAAACAAGACAAAAAAAGCAGAATGTTTTTTCACTTGACGTCACAGGTATTTTTTTAAAAACATAAAAGTCAACAAGCTAACATCAAAGTAAAGCCACACAGAGCTCAAAAATTTATGTGGCTTCAGCATGACTCATGGACCCATTTCCACCCCAGTAAAATGCCTTTTTGCAACCATCATTTTCGTGATCTAATACAAAGGTACATCAAAGGACAAAGATCAGTAGAGTGTGAGGAGCTGTCATGAAATCTTAGGTGCTGGTCTTGCAGCTGTGAAGACAGGAGGCCTTGCTTATCTTTTCAGACAACTACAGATGCTTTAAGTACAGGAGGGGGTTTCACTGAATGAAACTTTCCCTATTTTAAGCATTCACAAGAATTTTGTGACAAAGGGATTGTTCTGGCCCCTTTTTTTCCAGCCTACACAGGCATAGAGGCCATAGGATTTTTTCATTCAGAAACTCAGTTGTCCTAGATACTGTAATGAATGATTTTAAATCCTCAAGGATTTATTTTCCATTGGTTAATTAGTATTCAAACATGTGCCCTAGCTCTAGCCCAAATTTATTTAAAATCAACTTCCAACCATCTGATATTGACATTTTTTCCTACTTGAAAGGAGGACCCTTTGATTTTTAAATTTGCTTTTCCTTAACATTTGATCAACCCACCGTCAATAACCCTTTTCTTGGCGAAATTCCAAAGATGAAGTTTCTTTAATCTCTCATTAGAATAAAATTTGTCAGGCCTGAATTACCCTTTCCTCTTGTTTCAGAACTTTTTCTAATATCCAGCATCCTTTTCAATGCATGAGCCTCAGGACTAGCCTAATTATTTTCTCAGTTCTCCTATTAATGTCATAGGCATATACCTTCTTTACGCATCCAAGGGTCACATTTGTTTTAACCATCATCTAACACCAGGAAATTTCATCTTGTCTGATATGTAACCTGAACCATAAACACTTTAAAGAGGCACTGGCTTCCCAAATATAATCCTCATAACATGTATAATTCTGAATGCATCACCTTGCATTTGGCTCCATTAACATATATATTGTTAATATGAGATCAGATTGACAAGTAACTGAGATTTCTCAGAAGGAATTTCTGTCATTGCAAATGTTGAAGGTTATTGCATTTAACCTTCAAATAATTAGATTGTTTTTTTCTTCCTATTTTGATAAACATCAAAAATGTTATGATAGTCCAAGAGCAGTTTTTCACAGGAATCTACTGCAACGCTTTCTAGAAGAGATATTCTCACTTATGATTTCACTTGACTAGTTCATAATCCATCTAGTTTTCATGTGTTACCAATTTTTTAATCTTGATGTTATTTTGACATGGTGTTTGTTAGCTCTCACAGGAGTCTACCAGGCCAACAAAATTCTTCACGGTCAATCAAAATGGAAGTATTTCCTTAGGCAAGACCTGCTGTGTGCATGACTGCCCAGAGGACAGGAATCCTCTTTATCAAAGGATCGTTTCAGTTTAGCCAAAGAATTATTTTTATATTTTAATTCACATGAACATTCAGAGCACTTCTACTTTGAAAGATAGGACATAACTGTAGAAATAAGCTGCTGTATCTAGGAAGGAGTGTCTTTGCTCTGTGGCCATGGATATGGTTGATTTTTCCCAGCTAGGAGAACTTAACCTCAGAATCATTTTCTTCAAATATTTATTCCTGAGAGATAAAGAGAGTAGCAACATTTGAAAGTGCCCGAGCAAATCTGATGTTCTCATACTGAGAAATTTCTAGCTACTTAAAAACTACCAGTGCAAGGTAGTTCATTCTGACCAGAAAATTAAATATATCAGAAGGTTTTGTCACCACAGAACATTCATTTTCTCTTATAAGAGAGCAGAAGTGCTTTGAAGGCAGGTTTTTAATGTTCGTAAACCAGCAGTGATGGCAAGCAGAGAGGTCAAATTAATTGCCATCTCCACAGTTTTATTACAAACACATATGGCTAGGAAAACATATAGGACTTCATCAATTTGCAATAACTGGCAATACTCCAGAGGGAAAATCAGATTTATTTCATCCTTGGGACAAAAAAAAAATAATTATAAAAATCATTGGTTTAAATCTCCACAAAAAAAAATCAGCTTTACGGTGTGAAGGCAGGTTATGGCTTGCCAGGATGCACCAAAACACAGGAGCAGACTAACCACTGCTGGAAGGACTGCAACAGTACAGCAATGACAGTTGAGCTGCAACTATCTACTAACTGCATTTCATAAAGCAAAGAAATAACTTACTACATGTCAGTTACAGACCACTGCGAAGCATACAAGAAAATATTTGATGTTCTGTAAGTTTCTGAAATCCCCTGCCACTGCCTCAGCTCATGAAAGTCTACAGCAAAACCAGCGTTTGATGAAAGCCAGCAGCCTTGCTCTTCACAGAGCAGCATTTCTTTGAAAAATTCTGTAGAATATTAACTTTAAGAACAGACATATCTGACATTGCTGCCTCCCAATGGGGATATGTACTGGTTATAGGCTTTTACTCAGACATCTGAACAGGAAGCTGGGATTTTTACCTGGTTGAACCAAAACTAATAGAACTGAACTGTCTTGATGAAGAAACAGTTCTACAGCACCTCATGGAAAGATCTTTTTTTAGGACCCTTCTTGACAGGGATCTAAGCAACTATTTCCTTTCATAAAAATCAGATATTTCTGAATTGTATAGAATATTTGTTTGAAATACATCACATTTAAGCAAAATCTGTAACAGAAGCCCATAGCACATAGTCGTCTTGGAGCACCATCCTGTTCTCACTGCAAGACTGCTATCCCCATTGTCACAAAAGACTGCACTAAACTCTTAACCAGCAAACATAAAATAATGAAGTTACTCTTTAGTTATCAATCAATATTATTCAACTGGTTTTGGAGATCCACACACTTGTAACCTGATGTTCTGGTAACTTTGCCATCATCAATTTGAGTTCTAAAGCTACTGAAGGTAGATCTTTTCTTGAAAATCCCCTTAGCTTGATAAGCCTACCTGGGTAAAGATTCCCTGAAATAGTATTTATAAACATATACATCATTACAACTCTTTGACTATGGCATCTTAGGAAAGATTTATTATTTAAAATTTTAACAGGTCAGTTACCTCTGTTGATAAAAAAAGATGTACAAGACAATTATATGGAAATATTTATTGGCCACAGTGCTTCTTGTTAATCTGGTGATTATTAACCTGTTTGTACTGCTAGTTACTCATTAATTTCTAAATCTCCGTATCAAATGCTCTTAGTCCCAGACTAGGCACAGCAAGTTTAACTCACCAGCATAAAGGTGAACACCCCAACAAACTGCTGAAGTTCAAACAAGCCAAAATTACCATAGTATGCCTTTTCTGAACAAGCCCAATTACATTCAGTCCTAACAACAAAGAGTATTTTTTTTTCTTCTGAAAACTGAGAAACGCAGACTAAGATGCAAAACTCACAAACTGAGTTCTCTGTAGTCCTTAGAGCAATCCCAGGGCATAGTCAGCAACAGCAGCGCTTTCAAAAGGCTGTGCTCAGCTGGGTCATGCAAAGGTTTTAAATTAAACTTTTTTCTCCAAAAATAAAAAAAAAGGCCTTAGTCAGGCCAGCCAATATTATGTGCGAGTTTCCCTAAAACTTGTCAGACAACTTCAGATGAAAGATTCTCACCAAATAATTATGAAAGCAGCAAATGTTAAAGTTTTATCACAATGGTCTTTTCTCTGCTGTTCATCTTCTTAAGTAAACAAAAGCAGGCGTTTGCCCAAAGTAATTTTTATTTTTTATTAATAAGGAAGATCAGATTCTGGTAAGTAAGGCAAAAATCAAAGGAAAAAGCCTGTTTAGTTTTCTAAGGCACAAGGATTTGATTCCATCTGTGAAGCAAGAATGCATGTGTGTGCAGTGTTATAGGTCTGCAAGTAAAAAAAAAAAAACAAACAAAACCCACCCCACGCAGCTGTTGGCACACACTTGGACCACAGCTTTCACCTGCATGGCATAAATTAAGAACGTAACGTGAGAAGCCTAAGAAACCAGTAAGGGAGTTTGAGAAACAAAAATCATATTATTCCTTTGCTTCATAGCTCCCATCCTATCTTTTTCTCTGCTCCAGGTCAGCGCAAACCCACACAACACAAGACAGAGCTCTGGAGGACCTAGAGCAGCTGGAGCTTTGTTTGCTTAAGAGAGAGAGTTTCAGGCCTACATGAGGCTATGCACTCCACTACAGTCACCAAATCAGGACTTTTGTGGCAGGCCATAACTTTCAGAAATACACCCCTCTTTACTTGAGCAGAGTCATGAATTAGCTGTTTCCTGCCCTCACACTCCTGCTAAATGCATTTCTTGTGTTTTCCTTAAATCACCTTGCATCCACCAACTTGACCAAAATGCTTGTGTGTGCGTGCTCAGATGATCAGGGAAGTGGAACTGGATTCTCAAAGAAGTTGTCAGGGTCCATCACAACACAAAAAATGTCAGCATTAATACTATAATTTCAAAGATTATCCCATATAAAAAAAAGGACCTACTTGCTCTACGTGAAACATGAGCTTCCTTCTGAAAAGTAATAAGCATGGAGTAGTTTCTGATTAGAGAAAGTAGAAGAAAGCTATTAATTGTTTGATACAAGGCTATGTCAAAGGATTTAAACATCCTTCAGTCAAAGGCAAGGATAAACTTAGGGTTTCATATGGAAGCTCAATTCTCTTTACATTTGGTATGTTAGGATTACATTATATATGAACTTCTATACAGCAGCATGAGATACAACCTCAGTGTTTTTCTGAACTGCTCTCATTCTTTGTATTACTTCTCTTGTTCCCATTCATTGTGTTTGGATTTATGCCAACTAGATGTACTTGAATGTCCAGGGTATTTTTTTCCTCAAAATGTCAATTGCAATTGTGAGAGGTAAAGTCAAAAGACTGGAATTGCCTTGTGAACAAGGGACTTTAATGTTCACAAGATTAAAAAAATAATAAATTTTTAAAAATCTTATCAACTACTGCTTTTCAGTGCTGTTTAATTAAAGAGCAAAAGTTAACTCTATCGCTACAGTCTTGTGAAGCTGAAAGAATAAAAACAGTTGAAAAGAATCTGTGGAAAACTTACCAGTGTTCAGTGAAAGCTTCAGTCAGATTTTTCAAATGGAAGGCACTGGTTGTATCTACTCTTTGTCTGGGAAGACAGTCCTGCCTTACAGAGCAAACATCTTCACAGCTAATTGTCCAGATCCAAAGCTTCATAAAACTCTCTTACCATCACCAATCTATTCAAAATAAATGCACCTGAACTATACACTTTGAGTGAACATACACACAAACATCCATGGGCGTACAAGAGAGTGCATTTTGATACTGGCAGATGTGGTGTTTAATACAGCAGTTGTTTGCTTTGACCTCACTAAACGGGGAGAGGAAATTCACGTGTCACTGCTTGTCTTGAAAAATTTTGAAAAATAGATTAGAAAGCAACCTAAGATAAAATTCTGGTCCAATTTGTAACTTAAATAACAGTAATTATTTCAGAATGGATGAAAAGACACAATATATGGTAAAGGCTACTCTTCCAGTTTTAGCTCCCACCAGTCCCAAAAAACCAACAGATTTATCTTGCAAGCAGCCACTAGCTGCTTGCTGCAGATTTCTTCTCACAATTTAATTAAATGCTAACAGCTAAAGACATCTGATAGAGGGGCTTTTACCACCCCTTCCCCAGCAATTTTTTTTAGTGCTAAACAAATTGTATTTTACCTGAGGAGGGAATGGGGAAGGCATAAAGCCTCCAGAAGCTTGCATATATTCAGTGCATGTCCTCCTCAAAGGGCACAGAGCCCTTGCAACAAACACTGTGATCCTGTGCTGCTAGCTCTCTTCTTCCTCAGGCCAACACCACACTCAGCAACATCCCCTCAGCATACCTTCATCATCTGTTTGTTCTCCTCCATCTCAAATAAGAAATATATCTTCATCTTTTATTCTTCATCTGTTTGCTTTTCACCATCTCAAATCAGCCAAGGGGGAACACACCACTGAGAGCAAGCTCAGCAAGCTGCCCCCAACAGGAGGCCTCTTCAAGCTGATCAGCTCCTTGTTGCTTCTCACAAACTGGTCAGTTCCTGGTTAATATATCTCTAGCCTCGCCCACCACCCCAACCATGATCACCTGGGGGAAGGCAGGGCCTCACACAGGTGGGCCAGGTTCTGCCTCTGGGGCCTTGGGGAACAAAACTTGTTGCTGGGTTGTGACTCATCCATTGGTCAATTCCAACTTGGGGTCCACAGCCCAGGCCCCACCACTTCAGGTCCCCAGCAGGCAAAGCTGACTCTGTTCTGAGGTTAAAGGACAGTTGTTTGTTTGTTTATTTTAAAAGAAGACCATAAGAATGAAAGAGAAATTAATCTCCAAGGAAATCTACTACAGCATAATTTACTGTACCAGAAAATCTTTACTTAGATTAACAAGCCCTTTGAATTCTCCAAAGAATAGATCTGCAGCTCCAAAATGATGACCATTTCTTACAATGAAACAATTACATTTTAAATTATACCTCTGGCCAAGCTCAGAACACATCAGTAACATACCACGCTCAGCACATTTTTTGCCTTTATATCTGCCTGATCACTCTTGCATGTTCTCTACCCTGCCACCCGCAAAACATTAATGAACTATACTGGACATGTACCTTATGAACTACTTTGAAGGATCAGTTGAGGCTGAGCAAATAGGCTGCTTCACTGGTGCTACATCATTATAAAGCTTTATCTGCTATGGGTGCTGAAAAGAATGACTTTTTTTCTCTTAATAAAAACAAAGAATGTATCTACACATTAAAACCACAAAAAAACCCCAAATGAGAGCTGAGGAGTTCTCACAGAAGTGCACGTGCTTTGGGCTGCCTGATGACAGAAGCGTTTGTCTTGGTTCCTACTTAAAAGGAATTCTGAGCATCTTGGAAGAGTTGCCCCAATTTGAAAAAACAACAAAATCATCATTATGTTACTAGCATCAATTGCTAAACCCCCCACCTTCTATGTAATAAACTAAACTAGGTTTGATCCCTTCAGAGAACTAAAGGGATATTAGCTAAAATGGACTATGCTGGATGAATTACTTCAAGGTGATGAGTCTGGTCACAGAACAGTGAGAGAGAAGTGGAACGTCAGCCGTACCCCTTTTTAAAGGGTGTGAGCAGTCACGCAGGCAGGATTTGATCACTTTTGCTTTACAGTCAAGAGAACAATCTAAAATTATGCTTAGACACTAAACAAGCATTTCCATTTCAGAGACCAAGCCATAATGGAAGCAACTGGAATCACCTGCAGCTGCTGGAGGTAAGCTTTTGCAGGGCAGTGTAGCAGGCTGCCAGGGGTCAGCTGAACATCATGAAGCTGAGGCACACACATCCTTCCCTACCCCGCAGGAAACGTGAAGGAAAAAGAAGTACAGCTCCTCCCAGTGAGACGAAGCTATCCTCAAGGACTGCAGATCCACTGACATCTTTACATTTCATTAACTGCTGCCTTTGTGGCTCATTCCAAAGATCCCATCATTCAAATCAAACTCAGTTTTCTTTACATTAACCATGTTTTATTTCAAAATATATTAACCATTCTGTGCATACAAAGGACAGCAGTGTGAATACAATATTAAGTTAAAAGCTTCTTAAACCTGCTACAAAAAACTTTATTATTATTAGGAAGAGGATTGGTGCATACAATCAAACTTACTTCATTTAAATACCTCTGCAATCTACTACACGAGTACTTAACTCACATGTTTTTTCTGCCACAGATGACACCTGGGGTTTTATTTTTCAATATTATACATGCAAAACCAGGTATTGTACCCAAACCAATTATGGTAACATTAGTCCTGAACATGGTTCCATTCTGGAGATGTATCACATGTACATTTACAGACAAAATTAGTGTCAACAGACAATAGAAGTTATTGCTCCAAATCTGCATGGGTTCTGGGGCAGAAATGCATACTCTAGAACAATCTGCCCCCTGCAATGCAGAAGATCTGCTGTTAGGTTTGAGTAGGGTCTAGCCAGTCTTACGACCCAATGTCAAAAGTTTCTTTGGATTTGGTTTTGTGAAATTTACTGAATGGGGAAAAAAAACCCTTCCCTAGTCTTCTGACCAAAACATCATACTCTAACACACATACATATATATAGGTAAACACCTAACTATTAGTATAAAAAGTTGGTTTCCATAGAAAATTTGTTTTTAAAGGTAACAATCTGAACAAATTGTATGCTTGCAGAATATACCAGTGATGACACTGGAAACTGAAAACATTGATCTACACAGCCAGTAAGTTATGAACAACACAAAAATACTTTTTATTGGTACTTCTTGAAAAAGCTTCAGTTTTGGGCTGAGACTGGCAGAAAGGAGGCCAAAAGTTTGGATTTTGCTTTTCCAACCTTCTGGCCTGGATGTCGGTTCTTAAGCTTAATGAACTTTTGTTCTGTGGCTACTTTTCAGCTTTGTGATGCCTTAATCTATACTAATATAATGAAAAGTTACTTTGACTTTAGGTCCTCATTGAATCATGGTATACAAGAGTCAAGAGGCAAAAAGTGAGGCTGGGAAAAAGAAATCATTTTTGCTTTAAAACCATCATGCTGAAATTTCTTCAGGTATGTACATGGATGCTAAAGCACTCTGCCTTTGTTGACTTGCACATGCATCCTGCTTCTAACACAAGCCTAGCTTTGGTATCACTGCATAGTGCTGTATTTAAAGAATCATCTAATTCAATGCAACATGAATTATGTTTGCACAAGTCCATCCATATGCAGAGCACATCAAGGATGTATTCACTTGCCAATTAGCAATTCCTTCCTGACTTGGACATGCTCTTTCAGTATGGACATTCAAAGCACGCCCTTCAGGTCCTGGAATCGATCCCAAAAGAGGATGAGGCAATATTCTCATGTACTAAATTAGATTAAAAACAAGATACCAGACAAGGTGTGGAAGAGGTTAAGAGACTGGGGAGCTGAGGACATATTTCATGACCAATTAATTTTGGCAGCTTTTTAGCAGATGTGTGCAAATACTTCCAGGAACAGTAATCTCTTAGCAATGTATTACTAGGTGGAAAAACAGCTTTTCCTGACTAAACAGTTCGTCACCCAACCAGTATTTGCTTGGCTCTTCCTCAACCTTTATCAAGTAAACATTAATTCTAGAAAATGTTGCTTGTTTTCACTGTATACAAGCACTACTTTGTTGTAAGATGTCTTTAAAAAAAGATAGGACAAAATTTCAGTTAAAGTCTGATACACACTGTCCTATTTATACAACGCTGCATATCAATACATACATTTACAAACCCAGTGTAGAATCCCTGAATATGCTCATCACTTCTGGCATGGTTTCTGGTTTAAAAATACCAAGTTTATTTTCTACACTGCAATTTCTTTTCGTTTTGAAATTTTCGGGTTTTTTTCCACTTAAAAGCAATTTTGGATAATTTTGCCATAAAGCATTAAGGTTTTATCAAAAGCTTTTACCAAAAGCAACAGATATACAGTATCAGCTTAAAGATCAAGCCTCCCCAACACTTGCTAAGAGTTTCAGGCAATTCTGGTTTTGTAGAAATAGAAATAAAAAGGGAATTGCCTAAGTACGCTTCCCCAAAAAGTATAAGAAATAATAACAGTAATAATAATGACAGATAATAATAATCCCTTTGAAATACAAGCTAAGATAGAGTTCATAAGATGGTGCGTCCATGAATTTAAGAGATGCCACCTGTCACTCGATAAAGATTATTTAATTGGGAAATCCATTTTCTCTCATGAAATTGCAAACTTCAAGGCACTGCATCTCTAGAAGAATGCTACCTCCATTATTAAACACAATGAATACTAACTCAAGTCCCAACAGCTTTCAGCACCTTCCGAAGGAAGTTGTAGCTGTTTCCAGCGGTAGTATCCATAAAGGTGGTACTATCTGCAGGGACAAAGTTAAGCTAACATAATATAAACACAATTATTTGAATAAAGGCAATTGTGGGAGCATCTTCTACCACTGATGCAAAGCTATAGAGTCTCAGCAGAATAGTGTATCAGGCCAGCAGGAAAGGCAGCACTCTGCAGTACTCTGTCACCAGTACCAGGGATGAGCATCATAGCAATTCTGCTGCTGCTTTCACCGGGGAACAATTTTACCCAGTTTTGTATTTTCAGGCTTTCTGAAAAACAGCATTTAACATTGTAGCCATGCATCTATTTCAGAAGTTACGCTGATACCCATGATGTATAATACTAAGACAGGATACAATTTTCCCTACACAATGCTTTTTTCTTAACTAAACACATTACAGGTTACCAAATCCAATAATCACTGACAGAATACGCTTAAGTACATCTTCCTCCCTAAAGTCTTGAGGAGAACCCACGCAGTCCTTCAACAAGCCTAGAGCACCCTAGATGAGCTGCAAATACATACACCATTGCACATGGAAATACCCAACTGTTCTCTCCATTATCAGACATGTGGGCATCAACTTAATTTGTGAAAAATGTGTATCATATGTATGACTATAATGTTAAGTTGGTGGGTTTGCTTCTATTTTAAAGAAAATCAGTCTTTTAAAGTAAGTTGTTACTGCTTCCAACTGGTCACGGTGCATCTGTGCTGAAAGTCATCATAGTGTAGTGAGACTGGCAAAGTGAACGTGTGCCAGACTCTCGTCCCTTGCAGTCTGCTGCTTCGTGTGTTCGATTAAGCCAGTGAAGTGGGTCTGGCTGAGCTGATTTTCCCTCATGTGCAGTGTTTTTGTGCTGGGAGCTAGAAGGGTGTTGACAACACACCCATGTTGTGACTGGCAGTGCTCACACAGCACCAAGGCCCTTTCCAACATTCCCTGCAGTGGGATGGGGGGATGACAAGATCTGGGAGGAGATACAACCTGGACAGCCAACCCGAGCTGACCAATAGGATATTCCATATCATATATTAGCTCAACTATAAAAGGAGAGGGCAGGAGGAGGACGGGGAAACAGTCATCGAAGATACCTGTCCTCCAAGCAACTGCTCCACATTCTGGAGCCCTGCTTCCCGGGACAGGCCCAACACTGCCTGCGGGTGGGAAGTAGAGAATAACAGCTCTATTTGCTTTGCTTCATGCGTGCATGGCCTTGCTTTTTCTGCTGTTTATTAAAACTGCTTTTTATCATAACCCATGGGGTTTTTTTCCCATCTTAATCTCTCCCCACTTGCCCTGCTGACGGGGTGGGGGGGGAAGTGATGGAAGGGCTTGATGGGCACCTGGCACCCAGACAAGATGAACCCACTACAGCCAGCATTTACAGTGAGCTCAAGTTAACACGCTGGGCTGTAAACTGGCACACATTCACTTCTGCTAGTGCTGCTATAGCACAATAACATTCAGCAAAGGTCCAGGAAGGGGAGACTCAGTGTGGGGAACAGCTCCCACTAACCCTCTCTGGCACTGCTCTTAGTTGTAGGAAGTCTGATTTGCTAGAAGAGACTGACAAAAACCAGCGCAGTTGTATTTTACAATACTGTGAGACAACATGTCTTGATTTACTTCAGGCATTTGCTTCTGAATTCTAAATTATTTTTGTTCAAATTGAATACTAAATGTACTAAATACATGTAAATACCTGCTCCTGGGATGACTGTTTACAGTAAAGCTAAAGGCCATCAACTTCTTGTCTATAAGCATTATGAAAAAGAAGGTCTTTTGTAAGAAAACTGTAGTTCAATGCCACTACAGAAAAGGGCAAGGGTGTTCGAGGAGTTCCCCTCCTCTCCCCCTCCTCTTTTTCTTTTTTTTTAAACCCACAAGCCAACTAAAAGCTTATCCCACAGAGCTGATGCCTGGTTTCACAGATGAGACAATATAACCAGGAACTGGTATGTTCCAATGACCAGAAGTCAAAATGACCAGTTTGATTATTTTCACATTAATGTGAGACTGATCTAAACTAAACTGTTCTTAGAGAGGTTGAGTCTTTTCAGAAAAGAATATAAATATGCAAGGTTAAGTTCTTTTATTTCTACTGATAATTTGACACTTAAAGACAAACCCTAAATAATCAAGGTAAGCATTTTCATAAGATGTTTTGTGGGGTTTTTTGTTTTGTTTTTAAACATGGTGAAATTCAGTGAATACTGCATATTCTAAGGAGGTATAGCTCTAAGGAGGTTTTGTTTCTTCTTTTTCTTTTCTTTTTGGCAGCAAACTGTTACTGTACCACCACTGAACCATACAATTGGTCCATCAACCATGCATGGCACACAGCATGAGCTTAAGCTACATTTACTGAGAAAGACTGTACTACAGATGGTTCTTGATGGCAAGTCTTAGCTGAATTTGAAACAGAAAGCATCAACATGACACCTCATTGCAAAGGAGGGCAAACTAACAAGAGCACATCAGGTATGAATCCTCAATACAAAGTGATCTCACTTTGGGAAAGAAACATTTCAAAACAGCAGCCTGTGTTTCCAGCAAATTTTACCTGATGTGCCATTATTGACAATAATTGTATCTGAAACATCATCTCAATCTTCACAGTAGAGACCCTTCTTTGGTTTAAGGAGGTTGAGTGAAGGGGAAGAAGAGGAAAACTTAAAAAGAAACAAAAGAATGCTTTATAGTGACTCTTTAAAGTGACTACATTGAGTATCATAGGAATCTGAAAGATTGTCTCAGCAATAACTGAGATAGCAAATTTCTTGACCAGTGAGTGAAGAAACTGAAAACTGGGAATATATTAAAGATGCCTATTTCTTGCTAGTCATCTTTAAATGCTGTCTACAAGAAGTTAGAATAAGAGCATAACATTTCAGTGCAAAAATATGAACTAAAAAAAAAGTAATAAAGTTTCCCAAGTATCAGGGTGGTCTTATTCAAGCTGGTTAGAATGTTGCAGGAATACTTAGGGACAGCCTCAGGTTCTTTGTCACCCTCCATCCTAGCCAGGAACAATTACAAAAATGTGTTTCATTACAGATTTTATGTGAGCCACAAACCCAAGGAAATAAAAGCACAGGACAACTGGAACTGATGTGTAGGTCTTCAGAATTTAAAATATCAAATGGGATGTTTCTGCACTTCAATGAACTTCAGTCAAACCACTAAATTAAGTCTGAGTCTATCCTCCAAAGACATACCTACAAGATTGCAAGTGTAAGAACAGCACACTTGAAAGCCTCCACTTAAGCATAAATTTTCATGTATCAAATTGCAGCAGCTAATTTTGAGAGTCTGAGGAGTAGGCTGTTTGTGTCTTAATAGGCAGCCTGTTTATTGCAAACCTCTAGTAGGACTTTCTTGCTTAGTAAGTATCAGGGTACTTCCCAATCACTTTCTATGACAACCTACTTCTAGAAACAATGTAAAAATGCATGCAATATCATGAAATTAAGAGCCTTCCAAACCTATCAGCTCTTCTGCAACTTGACTAGAACAAACATCTATATTACCAAGACCTGCTTGTACACAAATCTTTAATATCCTTATCCCTAGATAAGAACAGATTATTGTTCTAATAGTTGTGTTACTGTCAACAATAAATGCAACACAGACCTGTATTCTGTATAATTCATTGTCAATCAAGCTCTGAAATAAACTGAAGTTACTGGAAACTGAACGCTGGTTCTTTGGTTAAGCGTATGCATCTGCTACTCTGCACCCAGGGTCTCACTCTATCTGTGGAAAGGCTGTTCAAGTATGAAACCTCTAACAAAAAAACCACTTCCTATTTATAAAAAGGATCCATTCATATAATTCATTGTGTTAAAATATTCAACAATCAATACAGAAGGCCTTAAATGTCACCAAAACTGCAATTCAAGCAAAAGTACATATGGAAGAAAATCACTAGAGGAGTTTGATGCTGTGACCTAGGCAACACACCATTTCAGGAATTTAACAACTGTGTTTACTAATAAAATGTATCTTAATATGTAAGATACATCTTATATCTTATTAAGATATTTGGCCAGAGACTTACAGGGCAAAAAACCCAAACTAGACTGAACTGAAATTGATACTCTCTCCCCTTCCTCTTTGGAAATAAACTTAAATTGAACTCCGCCAAAGCATTTGAAAACCAACATTAAACAACCCCCATTCAACTTCTTCCTATTACTGGAAGTAGACATGACAATCGTGCATCACTTCTGCCTGAAAACACTTAAGGCCTTTGATTAAATTTAGTTGACAAGATGACTCCACTGGGATAGTGAGTAAACAGCAAAATACTACCAGATTTCACTGCAAATGAGGGCAAGATTTAAACAAGTCCCCCTATTTCAATATGAGGAAAATCAGCATTTTACAACCTGCATGTCTACTAATTTCAGGAAGATATTAGAAATACCAGTCTCCAACAACATTAAAATTCAGTGCATGTAAGAGGATAATATTTAAGTGTTATTATGAGTTACAGATGATGGTCAAAGTCTCTAAAGAAATACTTTAAGGAGCAGCAAATAATTATGTGCTACTTTTATTTAACAATAAGTGGTTTACACCTTTCTGGCCACCAGATTAACCGAGAATAATTATTTTGGGATGAGCTTTCTTCAAAGCTACTACAATTTAATAACACAAATCACTCAATAAACAAAAGTCAAGTCAGTCATTTCAGCAGGTAACATAATGACTCCAGTGGATATACCTGTCCCCTTAACTCTCCTTTTTATGAAGACAGAAGATCTTCAGGGTCTTCAACAAGGCAGCTGAACTGTGTCTCAGTATGCAAAGCCATGGCAAGTAGACATTCTGTCTTGAAGAGAAAGTGCACAATAATGTAAGGCCAGCAGATGTCCAAGAAGTGGTTTCTCCTAAAACCCAAGCTATGCTTCCCTGTGAACTGCCCCTCGGCACAGCTGGAAGGGGACAGAAGGCCATTGCTGCTGTGAACTCAAGACAGAAGACAGCGATTCTCTCATGTTGAAAAGTGTAGCACAGCACCTTCATCACTCTGCAGCCATTTTCATCTCCTCAGGACTCTCTCTCGATGACCTGGGGGGTAGGGGGAAGGGGAAAGTAAGACTCAAATCTGTTGAGTGATTACAAGTATCTGGTTTCCTACAAAATCAACAGCAAACACACACATATGTAGATTTTTGTGCATACTGTGGGAAGCTCTAACTATATCTATCTATCTATCTATATCTTAGAACATAACTTCTACAAGTCTGAGACCACAGACAGGTCCCATTAGTGGTTTTTCTCCTAGGTTACCCATATGAAAGCTGGCAACATTATTCATGTGAAGGAAGCAAAGGATTATTTTTGACAAGCACAGAACCATCTTTAAGATATATGTATAATGAGCTAACCTATGTAATTGAACAAGACAGTAGAGATGTTAAAATGGCTACTGTCATTAATAACTTCACAATATGATTTCCAACTCTTAAGTATTCAATTAGTTTATTCATCTCATTCCTTAATTATACAGTTTTAAGATATATTTCTATATTCCACATTCAGTAACTTGAATAAAGAGATTAATCCAGATCATACTCTTAACAGAATAATGGCATATCTCATTTTTTTAATTCAAGTATATTTATTTCTATTTTGCAGTATTATACAGCAACATATAAACCAGCAATATTTACAGGCAGACCTTTTATTAAGAACAATGAAAACTATTAGATATCCATGAATAATAGTTTTATACAGAAAAAAGGATGTTCAATCATCTCCTAGCACAATGGCAAGATAGAGATTATAGGATACAAAGGTATTATCAGTTTTCTAAAACAGCTTTCTGTAAGAAGCCGAGAGACATTAAACATACACTAAAAGTTTACAAGTTCTAGTGAGTAGTTTACTTTACCATAATTTTTATTCCTAGAACATAGGATAGCTGAATCCTCACCAAAAGCTTCAATGTGCACGTAGATGTGTATGCACCCTCACATACAAAACTCACACACACATTCTCTATACCTATGCTTATATACACTGATGCATGTAAAAACATAATGCACAGATGTAGGACATATATAACTTACCAGTAAATCTGTAATGGCCACGTTGCTTGTGATGGAGTGGGCACTGAATTTGTTGGACTCACCAACATGGCACTATATATGTTGGAAGCAACCACAAGTATACAAAGTAAAATTGGTCCTATGATGGCTCCTTCCAGTCCCAGGTAATACGCTCCACCAGCTACCGCCAGACCTGTTAGGTAAGGATGACCACCTCTGGAATTATGGCACAAGAAGAACTGAATTAAATTAAATCAAGAAAACTAAACAACACCACTATCAATTATGAAATGTGAATTAATCATAAAGTTTTATTAAGCTTAGAAAACAACATAGCTAGCCATAGATACTCTATTTACACTATAAACTGCTCTTTGAATGACTGCACAAATACTCCAAGCTGCATTCTGCTCTACATTTGCACAACAGACCAATGTATTGTAGTATGTAACACTAGCAATATCCACAATGGAGTAACTACTCTATAGGCATCTGCCAAAGAAATGTCTGAAGGAGTTAATGGCACAAACATTTCAATTTTAAGAATAGAAACATGATTGATTACAAGACTATTCATGCTTTATGGTCAAGAACTGTTAATTTTGAAGGCAATTAGCAACATGTACTATGAGCACCCCTGAGCAAAGACATTAATTTACACGATGATAGCAACTTGCACTGTGTCTTTTGAAGAATAGTTAGCATATATCCTTTAAATACATAGTCTTCTCATTTTGCTATAAAACAACCCCTCAGACTGTTTGTTATCATTAGTTTTTAATGTTTTCAAATGTAGAACAAAATCACTTTTTAATGAACATATTAATATTTACTAGAAAGTTGGGGCCAAAGGAGCTTTTGCTAAGAGCTATTATGGCAGCAATAAAGCCATGCCCTTTTCCTTTTCTCTGCTTCAGCTTGGATGCACAACACGAATTCTATCAACAGCATTCGCACAAAACCTGCTCATCATGCTTAATCTTTGTAGCTAAAATAGCGATGGTAATATGGAATTTATAAGAAAAGCCACAGTTAATATGTGGCATCCAATTTTAAGGAAGTTGTTCTAAATTTTGAGTGTAATGCAGTGAAAATATCAGCTAATCAGTTTAGAGCTCTGGCAGTTTCTGTCAGGTTTCTACTGTGGTCCTAACCTCTACCCACTCCCATGTTGGCAGTCTTTACCCTCATCACAACTGTGTGGAATGAGACCATGAAACACGACCTATTACGTAATACACACCTCAATCGTGTCTTACCTAGATCAAATTTAACCTACTGGTAGGGCCAGATTGTTCTTCTGAGGGGACAGACTTGACCTTAGGGTTTTATGTTGCTCCAACAGCAGACATATAATTCATTTCTAAACCTTTAAAAATTTCAAGTAATTTTTTTTTTTTTTTAGCATTTGCATCAGTTTAAGTGTTCTCCTGGCTAGGTTACTAAATTAAACAACAGATCACCTGATGAAATAGGACTACAGTATAAATTTAATGCATTTGGAAAACCCTGCATAATCTAATTACAGCTATTTCAGATTTAATCTAATCTGCAAGACAGCATGATGCTTACTCTTCTATTTAATAGTAAGAATACAATTTTGCTTCACTGTCAGGAAATCTATTCCTGCCACACATATTTTCTGGACAGTAAACAGAGCTTGCATCCCCTACAGTCAAAAAATGTCTTCTAATAAGTAGAAGAATTATTGGCTGGTTAAATAGCTACTAGCCTTACATTTATCCATGATTTAATGTTGGAAAAAAACCCCAAAATTTGATTACACTTCACCTGTTAGCTTTAATTTGTGCAAAATAACTAGTGCCACAGTCTGGAAAAAATATTACTAATATTGCGCATATCATCATTAGGTTCACTCAGTTCAATGTAATTATATTTGGTGAACAAAAATATTAATTTCTAATGACATAGAACTGAAACAATGTCCTTGTTCTACATTAACTCTACTATAGTAAAAATCATCACAAATGAGGACTAGTACCAGTATATAACTAGGTCTGGACCATGAAGTCCTCAATTCAAACGGTTTACTAGACTTGTTTCTGATCAGTAACTAGAGGAATACAACCTTTTATCTATATTGTACATGGTTGCAGATGTCTTGCACGTATGAAACTTGACAGTTCATATCCTTGCCAGCTCTGTTGAACAGTGCTGCTTTGTCTTCTAGTTTGAACTATATAAAGGTATTCACCAAATGTTTCAGCAGCAGAGAATGTCAGTGGACATTTCAGTTGCGCTTCAGATAACTGCAAACGTNCAGATAACTGCAAACGTTGACTTTGCCTCCACAGTTCAGAGTTGTTTCTCTGTTGTCTTGAAATGCCTCCTGGTTTCAGCTTTGAATTTGTACACAGAGGCAGTCAAACACCTAGCAAAATTTTTCAAGAAATCTGTGCTTAGGCCCAAAAGAGGAAGGCAGCACTGGCTACTGCCTCAGCAGAAGCCTATCTCCAGTTTTGCAATTCATCTGTCTCAACCATTTAAAAAACAATCCATAATCAACAGATTTTTACAGCAGGGTACGGTGACATGACACAGTTTGGCTTAAATAAAAAAATCCTCAGAATTTTCACAATCCATTCTGAAAAACTGAAGTATTTTTTTCAAGTTCCTAACCAACTCATGGATTTCTTGTTTGTTCTGCAGCATCATCTGGCATTAGGTGATGCAAAGAAAATGCTCCATGTTTAGTCAATGATTAGATAAATAGCAAACATTCTTAGAATTACTTTACCAACCGAAACAGTTGATTTTGCTGACTTTGAGAATGAGTTCAAGAACTCTGAAGCGACAAAGTGCACAGAAAAGAGGCCTGGGAAAGTAAAGGCATATAGGCTATTAAGACGTCTTACTATGAGGTGATATCACTACACCCGTTCCTCCTATACTTGAAGATACTGTTCTGCATGCTTCAGAAAAGTTTAAAGGTGTCAATGATCATTAAACATTTTTACAATACTAACTTTAAAAAGTCTTCAGTGTACTTACCCTGATATATCTGAATAAATTGCTGTGTCTACAAAGTAGGTTGGCAAGAGGTGAAAAACCAAGAGCAAAATGGCTTTGCATCCCTGCCCTTGCACAAGCCACAAATCCAGTACTGCAGGGATGGCTGCCCAGTATGTCCCCAGAAACGGCACTGCTCCAAGGATTGCTGCTAATGCTGGAACACACAGAAGCAGAGGTGAGGAAAGGACTGCAGAAACATATTTCACAAATACATTTACAGTTAAATTCTGACACTATTGCCACACCAGTAGTCCCACCTCTATCAACTGTTGTACACAAGACAATGAAGAGGTGCCACATGAGGCTCCTGGTGTTTTACAGCTGTGGTTTAGGAAAAAAAGATAATTACACTATTCCCCATACAGAAAAGTTTCATCAACTGTCAGTCATAAGGTATTACTTCCACAAGAGGTGCTAATTCAGAATAATTTAAATTTCTACCAATTGTACACATTTCAAAATTTTACATAACTACAAACTAGCAAGTGTGCAAGAAAGTATAGAAACAGAAGTCTCATTGTAACTTAGCGGATCTAGGTAGAACCATGAGAAACCAGGCAAATATAAAATTCAATACTTAAGTATTTCTGTATGACCACATGTATACACCCTTCTTTCTGATTATACAAATACCCACTGCAATCTAAAGTGATGCAGTACTGCTGCCATTCTAATTTAATGCAGCAGGAATGAACATAATACAAAAAATAATTACGTTTTTTTTCCTCTGTTTTTGGTCATTAACCAGAAAGCAAGAACTGCACCTGAAGGAAAGAACAATTACCTTCTAAGTAGGACTAACAACAATCAATGCCTTTAAGGTAGCTGCACTGTAATACAACCATTTCCCATCATATTGGGTTTTGCTGTCTTATAGCTCCCACTTTTGTTCCTTCATACATGAAAGTACAACTTTTTAAATTAGTAATATTAATTTTAGAGGGAGAGAGGCAAAAGAGAAGACTTTACAGTGAAAACTGTTCAGCCACTTCCAAACCTAAGATTAAAGAATAACAGCAAACCAGAGACTGGTTATAGAGTCAGGCAGCAGAGCTGAGAATAAGAAGCACGCTTCTGTGGTGTATTTTCACGATACCGTATCTTCCTGCATTTAGGCATCTTGAAAAATCAGCACTCGTCAACTATGGAAGATATGAAAGCCAAAGCAGGCAGAATAAAGTTAAAACCTGGAAAGACTTGGACTGAATAGAAGGAAGGAAGAATTACATTCAGCAAAATGACAGGAGAAGCAAAATAGCTGGCAGAGAATGTGTTGTGAAAATAAAAAAAGGCAAGACTCAGAGGTAAGATAATCATCAGCAACGCTTAAGCCTACTTATCTTGTACAATAAATAATTATGAAATACTACCTATAAATAGACTATAATTGCTCAAACTCTTACCAGATGGTATGAAGACTATGTTAATCCCAAATATAGTGTGAGTCAGCCAAGTGTAGAGTCCATAGAACCCAGCCATTTTGAGGGAAGCATCAAAAACGCCTCTAAAACAACCAAAGAGACTCTGTTAATGGCAATAGGGTTCTGGGAAACCATAAAAAAATACACAAGCTTTGAAAAACTGCAAAGCCATTAGTGCCACAAGTAACACAACTCAAAACGTAACACTGAACCCGTTCTGCATTTGCTCCCTGTGAAAAGAATAAGCATCCATCACATCTGTCATTTAAGGTATTTAGACACAAAGAACTCAGGATGTTCTTTACTGTATAATGGGTTCCATGGATAAATTCCTTGAAAGAAACTCCTCAAGCATCAGCCCACATCCCCTATCCAAAAAAGCCTTTATCTATGAGAAGCAGTACTATTTTATGTGTAAACTACCTTTTCTTTGCCCTTTTCCATTTCTACCTGTTCATTCATTTTCTTTATCTGCTTACATTTCTATACATGCTCATTCTCATCAGATTAAACCCACTCTCTGTGAAGTGAAACAGGCTGCTCAAACTTTCATTGTCCTACATGCTTACATGGCCTTCTGGATGAAAATAATTTAGCATCTCATATTCATTACTGGATTTTAGCCTTAATATCTTTATTTTCCTAGCTTTAAGGTTGCTTACTATGTTACATTAGTAAAAAACAACTAGAAAGTCTGGTTATATAATTAAAACCTGCTGAATCTACATCCAGCATGCTGGCCACAAAACAGTTCTCCTCTCTTTACCATGCCCACTGCTTCATGAGACAGCAACAAGCAGCCAAGTGCTGTATCATTTTCACAGCGCTAGTGCACTTATACATGTGGAGCGTCCTGTAACTGACTGAAAACCTGTGCCTTTGGACTGCAGACACAAAAATTATACTTGAAAAACGGTGTAACTCACCATTGTATGATGCCAGTTTTCCACCCCTATTTGAGAAAAGCATGTTTCCTGAAACCACTATTTCAGCTTGGATCTAAGTAACTAAAACTATCCCTTAGTTCCTCTCCTCAGAACAGTCCTAACAGTTACATCACTGCAGAAGTGGTGGCACACACACCCCCTTAGCAAAGGCAAATGGGAAGTCTCCTAATGTTAATTTCCCGTTTAACATTTCATGCTTTTAGTCACACTGCTTGTGTCTTTGCAGCTTTGGGAACTCTGGCAGGTGGGCATAGAGGACAGAAGACATGCAACAGAAATCATGGAGCCAGATGACTGGTGGAAAGGTTTTCCTTGCACTTTGAAGAGGAACGGTCCACACAGAAAACAGCCCTTTCTGGAACTGAAGCCTCTAAAAGCATAGGTTCTTTCCTCTGTTGAGTTGATAACGCCTTCTAGAAAAGAAATCTTCTCTGCTATTAAACTACTAGGTAGAATCTTCTCTTCTGAACCACCAGCAAGAATTCAAAGACTGCTGGTGTTTGCTTCTTTGAGTACTATCCTCATTATTATTTCCATGGGCACTTTGCATATTTTTGCCCTCCTCTCCCACCTAAAAACAGGCACAGATTCCCAAATGACTGCTGAATCAAAGTTATCTTACTTAAAATTCACCCACTGGAAGTTATGAGTGCATAATAAACCTCACACATCAACACTTGTTCAAAATGTGAGACTCATTTAACAGATTAACTAGGAACAGCTGTTGTCAGCCATCTTCCCCTCTAAAAAAAGAGGGAAAGGGAAAGTACAGAAAAAAACAAGCTTTAGAGAATGACCTGAAATAACAAATCCAAACTTTGACAGACAAATATTATATGGTGTGTGAAGAAGGAGAAGGAATATTTACAAATATGTGGTGGTCTCACTGAAAAGAGCCTGAATACTTCCAGTTTAGACAAACTTCTATAATATTAAAATGGGAAATCACAGAACAGAATATATAAAATCTACATATTTTGAAGAGTGAAATACTCACCTGTATTTTAGTTATAAGTAAGCTTCTGGTGTAAAAAAGTATTTGTCAAGGTGGAGAGAAGACTCCAAAGCCACAGTAAGATGCTAAATGAGTTTTCATACTTTAGCTACTCAAAAGTGTTAATTTTCTGGATTTTCTGTGACACTTAATTCACGTCTGCTCTCTCTGAGAATGTCATGTTATGTTTTTAAAAAAGGAACCTGTTTATTAACTGAAATGGATTCTGTCAACCATCAAGTACAAATATCATATAAAGGGGGAGGCGGAATAATCAATCTATCAACATTTTACTCAAGGATACCTTACAAAAAGAGAGGGCTAAATACCACTTTAATTCATATGTGCAAGTTATCTGTGGTTGGATGTTAAGAATTTAGAACATGAACAATCACAATAGGATCTTTGGCAATGGAAACCTCCAGGCAGATGGAGAGATGAAGTGCTGGCTGTATTGCAATGATCAGGAGGATGCAACAGAAAACCCCATTGCTGCTCCTGGTTACACTAAACTCCTATGCAAGTTTCATCAGCCTCGTTGGTCTCCAAAATCTTAGCCCTGTCCCACAGAAATCTCTTTGCACCATAAAGAAGGTATTTCACCATTTCTGAAACTCTTCATTGGCAACACAAAGTTTTCAACTTTTTTTTATGCAATTTGACGCATCCTTTCAAAACAAAACCAAAAGGAAAAAAACCCCAACATACCCAGAACAGAAGGGGTATGTTAGAAGGATGCATTACATCTAAATATAGTAGAATCTATGAGAACCCAGGTTTCAACATGCTATAATTAAATCTTTGAGTAAAACTTTTTCTTATCAATCAAACAGGAAATGTGACACTATTAAAACCGTCCTTGAGGTATCTCTTGTACCGTAGTATAATTAACAAGGTCTTAACAACTTCTGTAAGTATGCCCCAAAGCTACATTTCAGTATACAGGAGGCAAGCAGGCCTCTGGCTTGAGGCAGGTATCTGAAGAATCAACTTCACTTGAAATTAAAATATCCATCTACAACAACAGGAAAGACTTACTTTTTAAACAAGCAGTTATTTTAGATTTTCCTACAGAGAGTACAAAAGAAGGGAAGAGAAACTTATTATGGTAACCAAAGGAAAGACAACAACACAGAAAAATCATTCCAACAGCCAGAATGAATTGCTGTGAATTTAACTATGTTAGTCAACTGCAAAACCTTTTCTCATTCATAAGAAAGCATCCAAAACTGCCATTCTCATTTACACAGTTTTCACATTTCAGTTCAAACAAGCAGAATTTTTACCCTCAGATTAATTTTATTCAAATTTCATTTGAAGTTCTGCCATGTCTTTCACTGATGTAGTCACGCAGCTTGTAAGAAAATTTTACAGCATTAAGTCCATTACTTGTTACAGACAAACAGAAAAGTTAATCAGGCACCCACAGATATGACCTGGTCTGATGTCACTGTGCAAGTTGGTATGTAATATATTTCAATAGCAAACCACCATATACCTCTAGAGGACTGCAGAACGGCTCAGCATCTCTCTAGCTCCTTGCATCCAGCAGGCACAACTGATAAGCTGAAAGGAGCAGGCATCACACAGTGCTGAGCAGCTGGGAGGTGCCAGTGGCCAAGCAGGAAGCAAGAGGAGGTTACACCTAACTGCATTCTCCTCTTCAGCGTTCTTTGGGTCTGCCTCAACTAGTCAGAAAAAAGCACAGGGGATCCTAATTTGTGGTAAGCGTGAGAACCCTCTGAAGAAGTCTCTGAAGACTCGTGTTTGTTAACTTCTGTCAGAAAAACTAAGAATCACATCTTAAAATCTCTAGAAATTCACAACCCTTTGACTTCATGGTTAAGGCAGCTAAAAAAGCAATGCTGAAAACACTAGACAGGATCTCCACCAACAGTATGCTTAAGCCACCCTGCATCTGTGATCCCAGATAGTGACGATGACACTGTATGCTAGTGCAAACGCTGGATGAATTTATTACCACCTGTAAAATGCAGACCTTCCTGGTGAAATTGACAGTAAATTAATTTAATCTCTTAATACATTACTGGCATACATACAGCTTCCTTTCACATACAAAAGTAATTTATGTTTCAGAAATAAGAAAATCCAGTCGCCGCTCAGGTCTCACTTTGGCACTTTATCTGGACGAGCCACTTTACCTGCAAGAGCTGTCTTCTGCAAATGTGTAATTTATGAGCACGTCATGGAAATTTGGTGTAAGGCACACTTAGACATACATATTCCATTTTACTAAGCTTTGAAAAGCTTGTAAAACTAAGGACATGGGTCATACTTCATATTATTCAGATTAAAATGAAGAAACTTCTGTCAAATTGCCAAATGAGATTCTGCATAGCTGGCCCAAATACTTTGTTAAAATTCTTTCTACTTCACTGAAAAGCTAGGGAATCTGCTGGTAGATTTTACAAGTGCCACCTTTTTCAATGTGTCTTGTGGATTTTCTCTTTTACTAATTTGCCATAAAAAGTCTACAGCTTCCCCTTTGCTTCTAAATGAAGTTTACATTAAATGTATGTCCACCTGAATTCAGGTTCACTTCACAGAACCCACAGGTAAGGCCCCTTTACCATTAGTGGTACGGTGAAATTTCAAAAATTTCAACCTAACACTGAAACAATCCCACTTGAAAGGAAAAAAAGGCAGAAAAGTGAAGACTCCTGGGATACAGAACATACTTCAAGCTTCAGCTCAGAACATTCATTTTTTAACCTGAAAGTTAATTTCATTTTCTAGATCTCTCTGTTCCCAGAGCACTGTAGGAAAGAAGAGCATATGGGCTAAAATGATGAGAATTGAAGTTTCCAGAAAGATTAGAGTAAGCATATAGTAAGTTCAGAAGAGAGATTTACTGGCTACTGTACTAAATTCATAATGAAGGCATGTTGACTTTGGCCACTGAATGAACACAAGAGTAAAAAAATAGACAAAAGTGATATATGTCTTTGGAAACATTTGTGAGAATCAACATTTCCATAAATTTTTACAAAGCACTGGGTAAGCCATATAATGGTTTATAATCCAATGAAAACGCAAGTTTGATAACAGGAACGTGCTAAGAAAAAGACAATTACACTCCTTCGTCATCTTCTTTACACCACTGATGCCTGGTATTTTCCTGTCTTCTCTAAGTAAACATTCCAAGGACTGTACTGTATCTTTGTTGCAAAATCCTCCTGTACACAGATCTAATTCAAAATGATGCTTCAAGAAACTCCAGATACTCAATTTCTTTTGAGAATATAACCTTTGCATCTTAAAAGTAGAGGGTTCAAGGTATAAAAGAAATGCAATGCACACCAAAATTCAGAGCACAGTTTCATCATTTATTTCAGATCAGGTTAACTCAGAACTGCCACAAGAAAACATCCATTTCTTCCCTAGACCACCCTTCCTCAGTCTACCTGCCAGCACAGTCTCTTTTACACACCATGGTGGTTTTTACAATGAATTCGGCTAATAATTGCTTTTTGCTGGGTTAGTTTTAAAGTAGCTCACTCAAGCTCTCTACTCCCCATCCAGCTTATAGAGCAGTGGCATAAATAGCTGTCTTCCCACCAGGAGAGAAGCCAGCACACTCACAGCTGGTGGGCTGGACCTCTTCACACAATAGTGATGATGTCTTATCCCAGCTGGAACTAGCAGCTGCTGCCACCATAACTTCAAAACCAAGTAACTCATTTTCTTCCTTTAGACACCACCAAGGTCCGTTACAAAAGACAAGCTACCAGTGACAATCAAAGGACAACTGTTATCTCATGAGGACTGAAGTACTATTCTTCTACAATGATCATGTGATCGTTAGAAGAACACTGAAGAATGACATGACTCAAAGAAGTCCTCTTGGCAAAAACTCTTGAGCTGTTCCTTGACTCTGTTTAAAGGTTCTATTCTTTTAGGAATAAAAACCACCCTCATTATCTTCAGTTTCAAATTACACATGAAAAGAAGCAAAGAGCACTAAGATATATTCCAACTATGAATAAAGCAGAAGTGGTAGTGTGTGTTTCTTGACAGAGTAAAATCATCTCAGGAGCAATATAAATATGCAAACGATTTTCAGAGCTGACTCCATGACAAGATTACAACTGGTCTGCTGTTGAAATTAATTTCTCCTTAGGAATGATAAAGCTGAAGAGAGGCAACAGCTCCCACATACAGAGGCTAGTAATGACACTAATCAGATAAAATTACAAAGTCTTGAACTATAAGCCCTTGAAATGGTGTAACCAATGCAAATACTACACTTCAAGGCAGGATAAGGTTCCAGTGACTGTATCTGTATCAAAAGTTCTACTTTTAAACAGTGACAACTAGTCTAAAGGACATCGCCCCAAGCAGAGTTTCTTCTCTAACACATAAATAATGTAAAAGAGATGCTGTAAAAACCCTCTATGAAACTTCAGTAGAACACAGCAGCCAAATCAACTTAATAATGGTCTTGCTCACTGACCACTTCAAAAAAAGAAAAAAAAAAAGAGTAAGGTAGAACTCTCTATGGAAACTCCACTGAATCTCTGCAATTACAACATATTCACCAGGTGCTGGTATGTCCTTTTGTACCTACTAAGCTGCTCAGTACGGATGTCCAGCTTACATGTCTGTACTTCCCGGGTTCCCTGGAACTTTTTTTTATTTAAATGTTGCTCTTGAGTTTTCTTTGGTGAGTTAATATCATCCACTCTCAGCAATTTGCTATTGCTCATTCTATGTTTCTTCTACAGTCACTGTAATTTCTGAATCTGCTGCAGCTCACCCATAAGAGTTTCACCATGTGATTCCCTCCACATACTTTCACAGCAACAAAAACCAGCATCCATTTACCTCCTCCCTGCCCCTGCAGCTGCCTTGCTGATGCTGAGTACTCCTCCTCATCCCTCAGCCCCCCTGCCTGCTTCTTGCTTCTGCTGCATATGAAAAACAGTATTTTGTTTTAAGAGCATTTTGTGGAGCTTGGAGCAAATGAATCAAACTCCCCACCCCATGTTCCTTTAGGCCTGTTTCTATCTGGCTAAAGCTTCTGAGTCTTTTGTTTTCCTCATTTATCTAAAACTTCAGCTTTTTAAAAGGCGGGTTTCTCATTTCCTTGGTCTTTGTTACTTTCTGTTCAGCTATGCAGTCAGTCTTCCCTTTAGCCTTACTCAAGCCTTTCTTACCTCTCGGCATGCGCTCGCACTGTACACTGAGCATTTATTATTCTCCACACCACTTATAAGGATGTAATTCTTTAGATCTTCATTTTAGCTTGAAGAGTTCATGAATGAGAGCAACAGCTAGCTGGACTCAGTACAGCTTGAGATCCATTGCAGTCTTTTATTAAGACAACTCCCAGTCTGTTCAGATTATTACCATTCTAAAATTATGAATCACAAGTACAGAGAAGACTGTATTTTGATTGCTTATGCTGGTGGAGAGAATAAAAAATGGATTGACCTTAAAATTTGACTTAATACGACAAAAAAGCAAAAAGCTACAGCTGTGATGTTAAATCTTTGAAATGTCAGGAAATCCTGAGGTTTTATATCAGCCTTCATGCTGTCTTCTTACACTACAATAAATCGGCATTTTAAATAGCAGATATCTAGCCAAGGTTATAATAATATATACAGCAACATTAAATACATACATAAAGAATTATTAGATATGCAAGCACAGAATCCTAAAGTATGTTATACTGAAAATAATTCTCATAGCATCCCTTTATTCTCAGAAATACCTGACAGAAGATCTCGTCCCTGTATATTTAATAATTCCTTAAGTAACCCTTGTCTTTCCATTCCTCCCCAGTCAGCTACCAGGCCTGCCTTCAAAGCAAAGGGAAAAATCTAACTGGCTGAGCTGAATTCTAGATGCAGGTAAGTGTCACTGGTTTTACTGGTATAGTCTATGTCATATACCAACTAAGCTTTCATTCAAATAAAGATTGTAAATTCTGACTTACAAATAACTGTTTAAAAAAAGTTGACATTGTAGAAAAAGCAGTGTATGCACATAACTGCCAAAGTGCAAGATGTAATTAAAGGACCAGTACCTAAGATGCAGTCTGGTAACATTATTCTCAAAGATTGCGTGCAAACCTGCTTATGGGTTTAAACATGTGCACACACACATACGCAGTAACCCACATCATCTACCTGTTCACAGCTACCTTCAGTCTTAAACTGAGCAGTCACAGAACTAGAAACTACAAAAAGGCACTAAGAAATTGCTGTTAGAATATACAGAATGTGCCATCTGGAATCTGAAAGCAGCAAACGGCAGAATATTGGCACTGCCTGATATGAAACAAGAAGCCCTCAATAACCTGTACATTTGTTTGAAAACACACTACCCGAGTCTGGAGAGCATAGAGAACTAAACTGTTTCAGCATCAGATTATGCATTCACAATCTTGTGAATTTGAAGTAGTAAAAATACTATAGAATTGTGACATGCTTGACTTAAATTATGTGTGTACAATAATGAACGTTTTTTCAAAGTTTTGGGTAAATCTGGAAAAACAGTAAAAAGATTAAACATAAGCAAATCAATTATTTACTGAAATTTTCTTTGACACCATCTCTTCTAGACTTATAGACTACATTCTACGTTTTTCCAATAACTAAAGCTTTCTTTCCTCCATGTAATTCAAAAAAACCGTTATCTGTTATTCCCAGTTTTAGACTAGGAAGTTATTTCTTTAAGAGAGAATCATTTTCAATTCTATTCCCATCTCATAACATACACTGTAAGCAGAGCTTATAATATTTCAGTAAGGTCCTGTTAAATGCATTCCTGTGATAAAAGATTTCTGCAAAAGACACTCCTGCTACTAAAGAATGTATGTTGCATGCAAAAATTCAGTCAAAACATGATCAGTTAACAGTTGTCTTTGGAAAAATTAATCTGAAAGACATTATTAATGTTGCAGTAAAATAAACAAGATCACACATTTTGCTCTCTCTAAGCATTAGCTTAACATGCTGGAAGATTATTGTTTTCTGTGGGAATTGTATCACCATCTCATTTTCTCCATCATTACTGCTAGGATGCCACAGCAAACCAGCTAGATGCTTAAACAGCTGAGATTTTTGTGCATGTTTGTTTGCACAATAGTTCATTTCAGATCTATTTGAATGTTAGTAAATAAAATTTGAAAAACCAGTAAGAACCTATTTCAGCCATCAAGGCACTATAGGTTTTCTTCATATAAAATCTTTCTTTGACTTTCTGGCAAATTTCAGTTAAGGATATAATTACTATTTCCTCTTTAGAAACACTAAGATTTTAAGTAACTTTTATATAACCAATGAAAAATCTGATCAAATTTGAGGTGTACGTGGCAAATGAAGAAAATGAAGCAAATAATGATAACTCTTCTCAAATTGAAAACAAACAGTATTCATCTTCCTGGCATTAAAGAACAAACTTCCACTAACACATTTCAAGGCATCACTCAAAATACTGATCTGGGTTTAAGACTGTTTCACAACATAATTAGGCCCCACCAAAATTGAAAGCTGCAGTAACTTTAAGCCACAGCCATACCCGTGTGCATGCACTCATGTGAAAGTATCGCACACACTAAATTGCACTGAGGCCGTGACAACATGCAACTTAGTAATGTGCAATATCTCCACCAGAGCAAGCAGAATGGGAGCTTCAGGGAAGAAGGGTATGGTGCATTCAGGAAGAGAACGACATGCTGCTCAGGGAAAGGAAAATGGTTCAGGCAAAGGTGTGCATGCTACTACTTTGGAGACCTGTGAATTGGAGAATTACTGCTTCATTCACTCAGGGGAAAAAAAAAAAAATCACGACAAGAGCACGAGCTCCCTCATTCAGGGGTAAAGGGCACTATTTTCCTACTTATGCAGTGAGGTAGGTGACTAACTTGATTTTACAGAACCTTTCTGAACAAAGTAATTCTCGTGCTGATATGTGCAGGTAATAATTTCCCCCTGTCTCTCAAAATACTACATTATTAATATAAGTACAATTACAATGAAAAATATCACTAACTAATATTGAGAATGAAGATTATCTAAATACAATAAACCAGTCCAAGTGGTTCTCATGTTTCCAAAGCAAGTTATCTTCCTAATCCTGACTGAAGGTGCTGCCAGAAGAATTCCTGCAGGTCAACCTGCTCTGGCATAGCCCTTCTGCCACAGTCACCAGTCCCCTCCTTACTTCCCTTTCTCCACTAGTCCCTGGAGCTGACTTTCAGTAGTTTTAGTGAAAAAAAATCCAGTATTTACCATATTCACAGACTACTAAACACCACTGCTGGTCAAGGGAGACTCTTGGACATGATGAAGGTGCAATACCTTCAAAATTCATTATGTTTTTGTGCTGACATCCATTTATGTAATATAGAAAACAGGTAAAAAAATTAAAAAGGCAAAAACAAAGGACAGAATGGTAGGAGTGACAAAAGGCAAAGGGCAAATGAAGCACTTATCAAGAAGAAATCGCAATGAAGTGTGGAGGCACCAAGAAAATTAAAATTGGAGTGAGAAAGACTTCAGACAGACTAAAAACCAAAGAAAAAGAAAAACAGATAAACCAATTGGGCACAAAAGACCAAAACTCTTAGAGAACAGAAATATTTTGCTACTGAGGCATTTGCAATATTCAGGATTATTAATATTTTCCTCAATTTTTATTTCCCACATTGTTTGCAGGCAACGGCACATGAAATTCCAGTACAGAATTTGGCATTGTGAATTTTTAATTAGTTGTATGTAGTACTGGTGCTACTTCAAATAATGCATCGATCAGAAAACCCTGTGGTCACATATGGCTTTGGTAGAGAGCTTTCTCCCTGGCTTTTCATGGAATCATCACACAAATCTTCCCTCTCTCCCCCGATTAAATGCTGCCATCCCCAGGATGCAACTGGTCTGGGGCAGCAAAGGCAGCACAAGGCAACAAAGCACATAGAGGTGCTTACCTAAAATGACAGGAGTAGTTTCATCATGAAAGTTACTCAAAATCGGGAAAAATGGATTTATTAACAGCTTGCAAAGCCACGTTTGTTCTATAGTCCAAACACTGTCAGTCCCCTTCTGAAGAACTGGTTGGAGGTTGGCAGGACTTATCTGTGAGAACTGGGACAAGTCCATCGAAGGCAGATACATGGGGCAAGAGCAAACACACAGCTTACAAACAGAATCACACTCACAACATGGGGAACAACCAAACCAGCAGCAGGTTATCCCTTGAGTTTCCCTTTGCCTCCTTGTCCTGCGACAAGCCTAGAAAGACTGAATTACACTTCCAGGCTAAGAAGCTCCACTCTAAGCAAAGGAGCTTCTTGCATTACTCCCTCTCCCCTGGCTGTCTAAAGTCTTAGAACAGCAAGGGCTTCTTGGAGATGAAGCCAGATACTCTGCGGCAATGCATAAAAAGTAGCAGCAGATCAAGCAAAGACATTAGGGAAAAGCAGAGGACTACAGTTCTGTCAGGAAGAACTGCTGGACTTCATCCCTAAGGTCCCTTCTAGCTGTTTGTTAGGAGTTCTTTTCAAGACTGGGCAATAAACCATTAAAAAGCCCCAAACAATAAAATAACACCAACAGTGACAAAGCAGTAAAAATGCCTCCTCTCTTGTTTGGCACTTTAGCAACTTCATCTAGACTCCTCTGTCCCCTCCTGGTCTCCACAGTCCAGGAAAGATTTGTTGTGGGCCCAATCCACAGCCTTTGAGATGGTGAGGGGCACACAATGGCAGGCAGAGGGAGCTGCCTCTGGCCTGCATCAGGAAGAGAATGTTCAGGGTGGACCTGACTGGTAACTACAGCTGAATAAGTGGCACTAGGCCCAGGAGAAATCTCAACTAGGTAAAGGGAAAAAATTGTCACCATGAAGCTGCTCAGACATAGCACAGATGCTCAAAGGAGCTGTGGAGCTTCTGTCTTTGAGGGTATCCAAACATGACTCAAAGTCTTGAGAAACAGGATCCAATTGGAGCTGCTCTGAGTAGGAGCTTGAACTGGAGACCTCCAGGCTTCTGTGTTTCTTTGAACATGAACTGTCCTGCCTTCACCAGATGGGAATGGACATCCACAACCCTGCTGAAGGTGGCCAGTCGCACTACCATCCAGGTTCTTACATCAGATGATCACCAGCTTCAGCCTCACCACTGAGCTGAAGCACACCAGTCCTAGCAGCTGCCTCGTGGGTGTGATTTGTCCTGTTGAGCACAAAGCAAAGATCCTCCCACCATGTAGTTCCCTTCTGTCCATGCCCCACCCATTTGGATACCATCAGAGGCTGTGTCACAGGCATTGTTAAAGTTGGACTAAATGCCAGTCACTGCTCTCCCCTTGTCCTGCTAGGATAGTCACTTTCTCAAAGCAAGGCTCATGTTGGTCCTGGCACAACTTGTCCTTGCTGAAGCTCTGCTGGGTGTTCCCTGAAGTCACCTTGTCCTTTGTGTGCCTCCCAAGTGATCTTCTATCATTCACTGATCTGTTCTTGTACCACTAGGCCAGCCCAGCAAGCTCTTGGGTCAGGCACAGCAGGGCATGACTTGTCCTTGGAGAATCCCTGCTAGTTTTACCACCTGATGTATGTGCTACTCACATTTTACCTCCCTTCTGCTCTGGGAGAAAGTATTTCTTCTCTAGTTTAGGCGGACATTTCATCCCATGCCTTGCAGCAGATAACTGTTGGTTTCCCTTCAACTTACTTAAAACTCCTGCAGTGTCCTCACAGCTGCATCTTTTTCCCCCATTACATGAAAATTAACATCTGAGGTATTGTGACACAAATGGATTCAATACTTGGCTCGAAATAGGCTGGAAAGCTGTTCTTAGCCCAATACACCTCATAACTCAATCCACATGAACAGGGAACTGTCACTGTCTTTGCAAACTCATCAGCAAGGGAGTTAGAAAAATATTTGTAAAATCTATAGCTACTTACAATCCACACAAAGTCAAAACATAGCCCTGAAAAGAGAAACTTCAATGGAAAAGGTCTTGGCTTGATTAGGTGCTTGATGGAGAAGAGCTTCAAGTTAAGAGAGTATTTGTTGATTTGCCCTCCTCTTCTTTCCTCTCTGCTCTTCTCACAAATAAGTGGCAAGTGACATAAAGGAACAAACTTCCTTGATTGTATCCAAGTTCCTGAGTGCTTTTGACAAAGGCATTTTAAGTAAAAGAGCAACAGAGGTGACTGACAACATGGAAGAAGAGTATTTCCATGTCATTTGGTCCATGAGCAACAGAGATGTAACTGCATTTCTTGCCGGGGGATCCCTGCCCTCCAGACAGGACTATTCAGATGTGCTCTTAGATTTGTGCGTGTGCTATGTCCTGCTGAAGAGTGACGGGAATTAAAACACAGATGGTGACTTTCAAGATTTATAACCTGATCTTTTTATACTTTTGGTCAACTTGAATAAGTATTTTGAGTCTGAATTCATGTTGTATAATGATGTTGCAGTCTAATGATGAAAGTGAGCACAGAAGTTTCATTACTTCATATTACAAATAGAGCCTCTGCCTCCCATCCTACCACTTCTGAATTTCAGAAAAATCCCAGAAGCAGCGTTCCAAAGAATTCAAATAAGGCACCAAGTACATGCTACTCCAAACAAACAAATATGATTGATTCAGGCTACCATAGTGAATACACACGCAGAGCTCCCTTGTGAATTACAAGCAGCATCACATTCTACCTTCTCCAGACACTGTAGTGTACAATACTCACTGTATTTGCAGTTATTGATGCATGCTGCCTCTTTCCTACTCACTTTCCTGTGACTTCTCTAACATTATTTTCTTTCTTTCCACTAAACTGTGACAAATATCTTAGGTCATCTGTATCACAGACTTGAAATTGCATTTAATACAATCCTCTTTGCAGAGTATCCATGCCCACAGAAGACATACCCTGTTTTTTGACACTTCCCCTCTACCAAGTGCTAAAGAGAACAACTTGTGAGACAAGTTTGTTTCTAAATCTGTTTGCATTCTTCAGAAGAGACAGAACTGAGATATTAAGCATGTGGTCAATAAAAACTTAATAGCAGTTACTCAAAAGTAGGGCTATTAACTTTTTGGCAGAATTCCAAATTTCTTCTTTTCTACCTGGATTGTCCCTTCATTCCAAATGACTACAGCAGTTATCATTGCTCTTCAAGATTTTACACAGCTAAAATGTACCCAGAAACACCTTAATTCCACTAGGTAAGATAACAATGTAACTTATAAGTTACACCTAAGAGCCATGGCAAACATTTAGCCATGAATTTGGAAAGCAGTTTTAATACACTGCTGGTTTAAAGTCTATTCACACTTTGTGTCTATGTGCAAGGTGGCATAGAAAGCAGTGGTTAAGAGACAAGGGCTGTATAAATTTCAAATGGACTCTGTTGACTTTGCCCAGTCCATCAACTTTGAAAAAGTGAGCCATGCCTTAAACACCTTATTTGAAATCCATTTATTACGTTACCAAGCTGCCAACAGCTGAAAGCTGACAGTTTCATTCATCTGCAGTGACTGAAACACCTGGTTACTGTGCCACCTCAAATATTGCTTTATTGTGAAATCTCAGTGAACCATATTTAAAAACAACAAAAACCCCTCCTTCAATTACTGTAGCAGTTTAAAGGTAAAACATAAGAAGGGTAGCTGAGCATGGAACACCGTGGCTGAGCTCTGGAGGTGCAGTACAGCAGTGGTTTAAGTGGCATAAGGAGAGTGCTCTCCTCTTGTTCCCTTTGGTGCAATGATCATTGGGATCATGAATTAGATTTCTCTCAGATGAAATTGAACTGGAAAATGCACTCCAGGAGCATATCTAATACACTCCAGCTGCAAAAGGGTACTTAGTGTGCAAGATTAGACTAAAAATAGCTCAAACTAAGTAACTCTGAAATGTGTAGGGCACAGATGTCAGGTCCTCCACTTCAACTGTTTTGCTGTATGAATCTGCTCCTACTGAGCTGCACTAGTCATTAATGCCACCATAGCTGCAAACATGCTGCCTCCTGATGGGCCAGGGATATCAATGGGGGTTTCAGTTTTATAAAACATAAGTTTTCACTACAGTGCAGACCTCTGAATTTAGGGGTTTTAGTAAGTCCAATCAAACTGCTCTTCTAACAATCAAGGGGGAGAAATCATCAACACTAGGTTCTCAAAAAACTTTTGATACTTGCAACTCATCTTTGAAACACAAGCTGTTGCAATTGCTAAGTATTAGTAGTTGAACATCAAATTTACAACAAGAATTTTTCAGAAAGGGCAAATCACCAACATACCTTATTGCTTCTTCCACAGACTGGCCAACTATATTTGAGGAGGGACCTGGCTGAGACAAAGGCGTCAGGCTTATTACCCACTTCACTGGCTTGTAGTACTCATCACTGGAACTCAATAGGTAGAACAGCGTGGTCAGAAAAATCACCTGCAAAACCAATTGGCAGTTTTATATTAAAAGGCAATAAATACTTGCAAGAACTACAGCATGCAGCTATGCTTCAGGTATTGAACATCACTGGAAAGGCATAAAATGCTATTCCACAAGCTTGGATTTAGAGAAACACACAGAGCTAGAAAAATAATTTTCTTCCCTGCTCCACACAGGACTTTGGGAAGAGGCTGAACAGGGCTAAAAGTCACATCCAGATCAACATTCTAGTTGGGTTTTCTGTTGTTTTGTTTTTTTTTCCCCCAGTATGTTTAGTAGATCAAAGAATTGCTGAACAGTAACGTGTATTCTTAAAAAAACCCAACAGAACAACCCAAAACCACACAAAAACCTGTCAAATAAATCTGAGTTCTCTCAAGAGTCATTATACATCTGGATATCAGATATTAATTAAACAAAACCTCACAAACAGGAAGTTTATAGTATTTATTAGGTTGGCAATCCTAGCTGAACACTCTTTCTGTGAGTTTGAAGATGAGTCTCAGCAAAAGTGATGGTAATTTCATTGTTTCAGTTTAAAGACAAAAAACCCCCACCAATCAGATTGTATTAGCTCCCTGTATATTGCAATTCACTGTTGTCCTTATTTTGCTGTTAGCAGGCTCAGCTACTTCTTGGGCTAAGCGTACATCACAGATGTGTCCAGCTTGAAACAGAACACCTCAAGCAAGGAAAATCCATTCTGTATGCTCCAATGGTAAACTATGGCTTATAGTTGCTTCATCTACAAGCCTTAGAACTTTCCTCCGTCTTCCCAAGATTAAAAAGAACTTTTATTTCCAGTCTACTCATATGCTAGAATAAACCACATTTTAACCTTATCATAAGCCAAACAACCTGATCTCCAGAAGTCTCTTACGTTCAAACATTTTAACCAGTCTGCAGACACCTCACGCCCTTTTTCTGCACTCTTTGAACACGTTCAGAAAACAAATCAAAACAACACAAACAGCAGAAGATGCAGTATACCATCACCAGTCCCAAGAACACCATCCATTTGTCTCTGTTCCTAATTCCTTCCTACTCATCAAATGGTACCACTACTTTCCTCCATACTCCCAGCCTTTAACTTCAAAGTCCCGCTCTGCTGTGACCTGTTCCCAAAATGTCATATATAGGTTTAGGCTGTATTCCACCTTCCCAAGTGCATAACTTCTGCCTTGGGTGATAAGCCAACATATCCACTAAAAGAAGTCACTATATCAACACATTTAAAACAGCATGCTGTTAACACTCATTTTGAGATCACTAAAAAAAAAACCAACACACAAACTGAATTGGGCTTTGGTTTAACAGGAAATAACCCAGGGCCAGTAGCAGTACCAGATATGTTTTACTGCAGTTTCAAATGAGTTGATCTTAAAACTTGAATCAGCTTTTAGCATCTTCTGTAATGCTGCAAGTATGGTTATTTTCTCCTTGACAGGGCCTGCTACTTCTCCTAAGCTACTGCAGTATTTCCTGATTTTGGTACAAAACCCCCTATACTGAAGCAGGCATCCAAGTGGTGCTTTGTTTTTCTTCCACTGGGATCTGGCTACGGATACTTCTTGCAGTGCAGTTTTCAACACAGAAAACAGCATATTGCTCTAAGGACAGTATCTGCTTATCCTGACACTCACAAAAAGCAAAGTGAAAGACAGCTCCACTGGATCTTGTTTTCTTAGGACAGCCTCAGTTAACTTCTGGAGATGGTGCCCTTTTGAAAAGAATACAGCAGCCAGGGAACGAGCCAATTAACTGCAGCAAACGGGCAAAGCTTAACTCCCTGTGCCTGAGAACCACATGGGGCTGACATGAGGCAGGCTATGGGTAAGAGCTGGGGATTGCTTCCAGCAGCACCATGCACAGCCCCAGTACCGACTGGAAAAGCTGTTCTTTCCCCATTTTGTACAAAAGAAACTGGCCTTCTTAGGAGAAAAAGGACACACCAACATACACACACACTCCTGCACTGTAAAAGCCTGAGTGACAGCTGGGGATGAACAGCAATGGAATAAAATGGTGTTAACTGAACTACAAGCTGGAAAAAGTTACAAATCTTACTCAGTTTCTCTGAAGATAAAATGCAGGTAACCACAGCACCACACAAAATCAACTGAACTTTAGATTATCTGCATTTTGGGAAGTTAATGTATTTGCTTTAGCTCAATAGGCTCAGAAAAAGAAGTTGTAGTCACAAAACATAATAATTTATTATTAAGTGACTTGTTGACTCTTCAAACGAGTAGAATAGCCTCAATAGCACATTCAGCAGCAAAAAGATCTGTCCTACCCTATATTGACTGGAGTCAGAGTTTTCAGACCTCTTTTACAGGATATCTGAGATGCACACATTACCTAAATTGTTTCCTAAGCAACAATTCAAGATCCTGCTGATGACTATAAGAACTAATTCAACAAAGATAAAATTACAAACACTTTCCATTGTTAAACAATTGATGGATTACTATTTCTTGCTGTAGAACTTGTTCTGTAGCCCAAAATCTTAAATACTAAATGTTAAATACCAAATGTTAATACCAAAATGTTACATTTGAGGGAGTACAGACTGAATTCAAGGAGAAAGCTACAGGTAAACACTCTATACTAAACTGGTAATTCAGCAATTCCACACGTATCAAGAAACAGATGACTTCATTGTTTGTAAGTCAGGTCCATACATTTGGAAAGCATTTTTATATCCACCTTTCATACTCAATTTTCTGCCCAAAAATTTGTGCATTCCCTGCAGGACCATAGACGCTTATGAGCTAAATGGAGCTTTTCTCTTTTATCTCTGTAATGAAGTGTGAGCAGAGCGTGTGTGCACATGCATGTGTGAGTAGACACACACACGCACACACGCATAAAGGCTGAGAGAGTTGGGGTTATTCAGTTTGGAGAAGAGAAGGCTCCGAGGGGACCTTATTGTGGCCTTCCAGTATCTTAAGGGGGCCTACAAGAAAGCTGGGGAGGGACTTTTTAGGATGCCGGGTAGTGGCAGGACTAGGGGGAATGGGTCAAAACTAGAGGTGGGTAGATTCAGATTAGACGTTAGGAAGAAGTTCTTCACCATGAGGGTGGGGAGACACTGGCACAGGTTGCCCAGAGAGGTGGTGGAAGCCCCATCCCTGGAAATTTTTAAGGCCAGGCTGGATGGGGCTCTGAGTAACCTGATCTAGTGGGAGGTGTCCCTGCCCACGGCAGGGGGGTTGGAACTAGATGATCTTTAAGGGTCCCTTCCAACCCTGACAATTCTATGATTCTATATACATCCATGTGCACATGTGCAAATAGGAACTTGTATTCCACAGTGAATTAGAAGTGGCACTCTTGTAACTCATGATCAGTTTTCAAACATCTGTTGAGGATCCAAATACAGTCTTACTGGATCATGGATTAATATCCTACACAAATTGCTTCCTACTGAGTGTTTTGATGGAAGATGTGTTTTTCAAAATTGAGCTTCTGAGCAAAGTGTCCATTATTTCTACGTTTTAAAGTACAATTTTTTTAAAACCATTTATCAAAAGAAGGCCCAGTATTTTAATTTTTAGTCAAGATGAATACAACAGGATTTAAATGTAATTAGTTGAAAAGCTAAGCACTTCAGGAATTATCCTGTTGCAAAATTTAAATCAGTTTGTGCCACTTCAAAACTAGTAAAAACTCCTCTATAGCAACTAAGAATCCTGCAAAATGGAAAAAAAAAACCAACACTACAGTAAAAGCTGGAGTAGTGCTTTCTTTTTAACATAGCTCTACCTAGACATAATTTAAAATAATTCCTTCTGTTTCACATTTAGAAAATAAACTTCCCCTCAGTAGCCCATTAAATGTACCTTTTGTCAAAATACAGACAGGCTATTTTCACGAGAGACAGCTTTTTCAGCTGATGCTTCTGGCTGGATCACAGCGACACACAAAATGTGCTCAAATGCTGCCTACCTAGCTTTAGGGTTCAGTCCATTCAAAATGTCAAATTCCCTTCCTAAACTTTTTTTTAAACAAGGGAAGGTAGCACTCAAAGATGTACTAACTAAATCAGAACAATCGAAAACTCTGAAAATATTTGCCTTCAAATTCAAAATTAACACAAAAGCTCTTTCTCCTTACAGGAAAATAGCCAGAGTTTTCTCAGGAAACCATAAACTTCTTAATTCGAGACTTCCCAAAAAAGAGCAAAAAACAGGTCATGTTGAAATCTCAGCTTAAATAAAAATTAAATCTTTAAAGATATCCACCCTTGGAAAGCAAATTATCAACAAAAGAATCTTGCTACGGTGAAAGATAGAAATATGCCTTGAGACCCTAGAAAAACAGGAACTGTTAAGGTCACTTCTGGTTGTCTTCTCATTTGGAAGGTGTTTTTCTTTAGCTCTGAAGGAAGGAATGTGAATAGCAGGTAAATCTAACAATGACATAATACCAAATGGGATTCAGTAACAATGCACATCTCAAAAGTTAAGAAACCTGCAGTGATTTTTTCCTAGGGTCATATCTGGATTTTCTCTGCTTATTGCATTAAACTGTTGCAGCAGGGAAAGAAAAAAGAAAGAAGCACAAGGAAAAATGAAGAAGAAATATTATTTCTACATGGACTCCACAACAGCTCAGTTAAGTTATCCTAAAAATTATTCTAAGATTCAACTAAATTCTCACAACCACCAGCATTTTCATTTACTTACTGTCCCAAATAATGGACTGCATTAATCTTTATTTAGAGCAGGCCACTTACTGAATAGCCTACATTTAAATCCTTCCTCTTTCAGCCATAAGCTGTTAACAAACCTGCTCTAAACACTATTAAAACAAGTTCCATTAATGTACCTTTTTGTGTTTTAAGAAAGCCTGTTTAATTTTTGTAGGAAGAACCTTTGTATAACAACTACTTCAGGTTGGTATCCACATAATTGTCTTCAAAAGAGATAGTTCATACAATTACAAGAACACCAATGCTTATACATGACATTTTCTGTGCATAGAAATGGAGGAAGGCACGTCCCTTTATCCTGGTGTATTTGAAGTACAGCTGACAGCATTAAGTTCTTCCTTGATTTTTTGCCTTCTTTTTTCAAGGTTGAAGTATTTATAATTGATCAGTTCTGCTGTTTGAAAGTCAAAGGCTACCACTTTCAAGAATCTAAAGAAAGAACCTATACATATATTAAATCTTTATATGTAGGATCACTACGAGTGCAAAACAGAACCTGATGTTCAAATTCAAGAAACCAATACTGCAGGACTGATGTGTTTTGGTGGGGAAAGCTTTATATGACCATTTTAAGTAACATGTTCAACCTTCAACAGAATTGGAGAAAACAGTGGCCTTTAGGGCATCTAATCTTTAAAAAAATTCCAACACTCAATATCCCAACTAGCTCTGCTAAACCAGCTGACCACACAGCGCTTCAGCAAGTGGCAGGAGCCTGCTGACAGACAAAACAGTAGGATCATCCATCGCAGTAACCTGGCATAAGCCATTAGGCATCTAGAGCTAAATGTTGTGTCTGAGCAATGAGTGCATTGAAACCATCTGCGATTATTTGTCATTTTTAAGTATGGTAACTTCTCAGACACTGTTTTCAATTTGGCATCGTGGGTGAAGTTGTAGACTGTGGAAGAAAAGAAATTAAATACTCCCATGCAATCTTTCTCTTTACTAACTGAAGAATAACTAGAGTACAACAAAATTACGTGACAATGATTCTTTTCAGTTCAAGACAGCCAGTCTCTACTAAGTCTTAATACGATATGTTCTTTCTTAAATATTGAAGAGAACCCATACAGCTGCCTTGAAATACTGTCAAACACAATTCCACTTTTTGCAGCTTTGTCTAGCTTTCCAATTTTGTCTAGCTTTGATCTTGGTCCTGAGCAAGCATCAATGAAGGCAATGAAATTAAACTGGCAAAACACTTCGTTTTCTAACAAATGTTTTTGAATTCTGAACTAAAAACCAGGACGTGGATTTCAGTCAAGCTTCCAAGATCAGTATTTGTTTAGTTAAAACAGGAAAAAGTCCCAGGCCAGTGTTCTAGGAGATTTTTATTTTTAAGTAACAGCTGTCACACTGAATAAGAAGAAAGAAGTTACCTCTACCATTATTACTCTACACAGCTGTTCCATTTAGAAACAAAAGAAACTATAAACATCTAGCTCACATAATACCCTAAAAAGTAATACATCTTTTTAATTAGAGATGTTTTCTTTAAAAGTTTCAGAGACTACTACTCAGCATAGGCAATAACATTAATAAGAATTAACTCTGTGTGGGAAGCATTCTGCAATTAAGAGCTCACAGGGTTTAAATAAAAACAATGCAACAATCCCCTCACACAGATTTGCTGAAGACACTTCATAAAAAAAGGGAAATAAGGTAATCCTTGTGAAATAAATACTTCTGCTGACATTTCCTTGTAACAATTAGACTCCTCTTCCGAGGCCATTGGCTTGTTTAAGGATATGCTTATAGAGAGTATGTCATAAGATTTCACTAGTTATCGACAATATCACAAGTTACAGCTCAGTGTCTTCAAGGCCATAAACAAGAGTTCTCCATGAAGGGAATGGCAGGAAGACCTGCCAGCTCCTGAATGTGTAAGTTACGCAGATTTTGCCCTTTGCCTAGAATGCCCTGTCCCCAAACAACAGATCTGAAAGTTGCAAAATCCTAAAAGAAATTTGAATTAGATAAGGTTAGAGGATGTTTTCAATGCTTAGGTTTGATTTTTCATTGTTACAACATGTGCAACTATGTTCCTTCAATAAAATGGACCATGTAAACTGATGACATACTACTTACCACTGAAAGTACAAAATTGAGAAGAGCTGTCCCACTATGGAAGAGGATTGTCACTAATGTTGTAACTGTAGTAAACAAGAGGCTCACATTGCGACTCATCACTATCCACAGAGACTCCAGGATCTGGAAAAGGAGGGGGAAACGACAAATTCAGGCACTGGATGGTATTAGCTAGGACGGAGAAGTGCTTAGAGTGATCCATCTCCATCAACACATACAAAGACGACTTTTTTTAAAAAATCATCTTCCCTCACTCCTACATTACAGCAGGTATTATCAAGTGAAAACGTCTACCAGAGACAAGTTTCTAAACAGACAGTCACAAGGTTTTAGACTTTTTTCTCCCAATGCTCAAAATTATTTCATTATGCAAAACTACAAAAAACCTAGATGTGGTGACAGTTGTTTATTAACATCATCAACTGAAAGCAGATCTTGTCTTGGGGGAGGAAACTCATCTTTTCAAAAGAAGAAATGCTAAACCACAAAGAACAAGGAGTAATATCACAAAGCAGAGATAAATATGAAGACAGCTTCAAATCAAGTAATAGAATTACAGCTTTATAAAATTACTTTTAAATGTTTTAATGTAACAAGAGACATAATTTTTATAACTTCTGCAGACAACTACACAAGTTGTGATTTTGAGTGGGGGTGTATGAGTTAGTCACACAGCTATGGAAAATAAATCAAAGAATCCTAGAGAATCTATTAAATTTTGTACTGGCTTGGAGAACTGGTTGCTTATCAGTTACAGAGAGTAAGGAGCAGTTTTAAGACATGCTTTTGAACATAGGATACCCACTACAGCCAAATTAGTTTACGTACAGATGCAGACACACCAATCTGAACAGGGCAGTAACTTCATGAGACATTAAGGACATGGCACTGCAGGACACATGGAGGCAACGCACAGCAGTTTCATAACAAGTACTTCATTCAGAAGGAATACAGTAAGAATGTGTTAGCCAAAGTGATTGGAGCACCTAAAAGCAGCAAGGTTACAAACAAAAAGCCATACCTTCTTTCGGACTAACACAACCAGGTAGACTTAGATTAGACATTAGGAAGCAGTTCTTTACTACGAGGGTGGAGGAACACTGGAACAGGTTGCCCAGAGAGGTGGGGGGGGCCCATCCCTGGAAACATTCAAGGTCAGGCTTAATGGGGCTCTCAGCAACCTGATCGAGTTAAAGATGTCCCTGCCCACTGCAGGGGGTTGGACTAGATGAACTTTAGAGGTTCTTTCCAACCCAGTGCATTCTATGATTCTATGAACTGGAAAAACTGTAAAGGCTCTGACTTTAAAAAGTGAAGACTTTAAAACTAGCAACAGTTACTCTTGGTTTATGAATATCTTAATTAGGCTGAATTAAACCCCCCCCAAAACAAACAACCAGCAGCTGGCATTTGTAGAGCAAAAGAGTGTGAGCCATGTGATCACCTCTCCTTTGGAACTGAGTGAAACATATAGAAGATAATTTATTAAGCATAAACTTGGGAGGTAATAAGAATTGGGGGAAGTGACAGGGAATTACAACACATAGTAAAACCAGAAAGATCTACTTTGTTCATGCTTCTTCCTATTTAATGGGAATTACGAATTTTAAGGCTCATCTTTTGATCAAGTTTTATTAGTCTCTCTTGAGAATTCACATTTTGTTTTAATGATTAAAACTAGCCTGATTTATCAGTCTTCTGAATACTAATCACAGCAATCATTAATTCCCTCCCCTGCACTTGCAACACATAAGCTGAGCTGATACTTGGTGAGTGGTTCACAAAGAAAGGGGCTTGTTGCATCTGCTACATGAGAGCGTTCATCTGGTGGTAGCTTGGAAAGTTTCCTCCAAAATAGTATGTTCCTCTAGTATAGGTTGTACTTGTTTAACATTTTCCCTAGAAGCTTTAACCTAAGTAGCTGATAACCAGGAGTTTACAACTGCGGTTAGTTTGAATGCAGTTATCAGGTGGTTCAATCACTATCAGGAGTGGTTCTCCTAGAAGGACATTCTTCTTAGGTAGAGCCATTGACTGGAACTGTTGAACTAGTTATCACTAGGCATGTGCTTTAGAGTGAGTGTGGACAGTGCCTTTTGTTCAGCTTCCTTATGAAGGCAAGTACATCCTTTAGGACTCATCTCCAGCTCTACAGTAAGTTCCTCTTTATGCATATGTACCATTAAAATTTCAAGACACTTGCTTCACATCACTAGGATGAGAAGACTGACACAGCAGACATTAATCATTACTGAATACAGTATTAGAAAGTGTTCAAGTACTTCACTAACAGTCAAAATCAAAATATATGTACCTGCACCTAAGAGTTCACAGTGCCGTTTAACTACCAGGCCACACCACAGTCAAGTTAACAAGCCCAGTTACTAGGCATCAACAATTTCTAACCTTGCCAGCTGAGACCAGTTCTCCAAAACACAACTAAGTGTGAATATTTATGCAATATTGACACTTTTAATATTAAATAACTGAAAACCACACTTCTTTCCCCAAAACATTGCTTTCTACATAGCCTTAAGAGATCAGTGTTTAAAAAGACCTACAAAGTTCTACAGAATTCAAGACTCCCTTATGCATCACACCCTGATATGTCACTGCCAGCATCATTTGCTGTGTCATTCCAATCTGTAACAGGCAAGAAATCAAAATTGCACTTAATGTTCTTAGCCATCTAAGGTGTCCTACTGGCCACTTAAACAGGCCAGTACCTGAAAGCAAGGTTTAAAAGGCACTTGACCAAAAAGTTACTTGCTGAGAACTTCAAGTCAACTTTCTTGAAGCCAGGTGAATTCATGTACCTAACTGGATTATATAGATTAACACGTTTATAAAGGGAATAAAACAAAGAGGTATTAGGAAAAAAAAAAAAAAAATTGTCCTTCTGTACAATTTCTTTTTTTTTTTCTTTTCCAAAAGTTGTATTGTCCTGACAACTCAGAAATGACAGCAACAAAACAACTCAATAAACCTTTAAGGTAAAAGACAAGCAACAGACTTTGTGAAGAGGAATACAGTATGCAGAAGATCAAAGGCTTTCTGCTCCAATTAAAAGCCAATTTCCAGATAAATGTTTACCCATAAAGTTCTGGGCTAACCCTTCAGGATTCAACAGCTTATTTCTGAAAAAACATCTTTGCTTGACCTTTAGATGAAACAGACAAAACAGCAACAGAAAAAGGACTCTTCTCCAGCACCACATCTTTGACTTCCTGATTGTAAAGAAATCAACTCCTCTAAAAATATGCATCAGGTTGAATTTCATCTACCCTGAAAAAAACCCCACCAATTATAAAGAAAACACCATGGTAAGAAGAAAAAAAAAAAAAAAAGAAAAAAAAAAAAAGGCATGGTCATTGAAACATTACTGAAGAATAGACTGTATTTGCTATAAACTTAGGAGAACTTGAAGAAATTCTTAGGGCCAGAGAAAACATTAGGAAATGTGGCAACTCAGTGAATTATTTGATAAATTGATTGGATTTGAACACATAGATCAGTCCTGCTAAAGGCCCTGACAGAGAAACCTAACTGAGCTGAAGCTCGCTGTGTACATCTTAATGGAAGGCCTTCTTGAAGCCAGGTGAATTCATGTACCTAACTGGATTATATAGACCATTAACACATTTATAAAAGGCAGATGGATCAGAAACTGGCTGAAGGACAGAGCCCAGAGAGTTGTGGTGAGTGGAGCAGAGTCCAGTTGGAGGCCTGTGGTTAAGTGGTGCCCCAGAAGGGTCAATACCGGGTCCAGTGCTGTTCAATATGCTCATCAATGACCTGGATGAAGGGATAGAGTGTACCCTCAGCAAGTTTGCTGATGATACAAAACTGGGAGGAGTGGCTGACACACCAGAAGGCTGTGCTGCCATCCATCGTGACCTGGACAGGCTGGAAAGCTGGGCGGGGAGAAACTTAATGCAGTTCAACAAGGGCAAGTGTAGAGTCTTGCATCTGGGGAAGAACAACCCCATGTATCAGTACAGGTTGGGGGCTGATCTGTTGGAGAGCAGCTCTGGGGAAAAAGATCTAGGAGTCGTGGTGGACAGGAGGATGACCATGAGTCAACAATGCTCCCTCATGGCCAAGAAGGCCAATGGCATCCTGGGATGCGTTAAGAAGAGCATGGCCAGCAGGTCAAGGGAGGTTCTCCTCCTCCTCTACTCTGCACTGGTGAGGCCCCACCTGGAGTACTGCATCCAGTTCTGGGCACCCCAGTTCAAGAAAGACAGGGAGCTACTGGAGAGAGTCCAGTGCAGAGCTGCTGGGAAGATTAAGGGAGTGGAACATCTCCTTTATGAGGAAAGGCTGAGAGAGCTGCGTCTCTTTAGCCTGGAGAAAAGGAGACTGAGGGGTGACCTCATTAATGTCTATAAATATGTAAAGGGGGAGTGTTGGGAGGACAGAGCCAGGCTCTTCCCAGTGACATCCAGTGACAGGACAAGGGGCAATGGGTCCAAGCTGGAGCACACGAGGTTTCGGGTAAACATAAGGAAGAACTTTTTCACAGTGAGGGTGACAGAGCATTGGAACAGGCTGCCCAGAGGGGTTGTGGAGTCTCCTTCTCTGGAGACATTCAAAACCCGTCTGGACACGTTCCTGTGTGACCTGATCTAGGTGATCCTGCTCTAGCAGGGGGGTTGGACTAGATGATCTTTCAAGGTCCCTTTCAACCTCTAACGTTCTGTGATTCTGTCTTCTTGTCTGGGAAACTGCTGGTGGAATGATGAATATTCTTGTGCAAGAAACAGAAAGATCAGTTTAAGGAGACGTTAGCAATGTCTCATGTACCATCAAGGGAGCTCTGAGTGATCATTCACAGATATAGCCAGCAGCAATTTACTTTTTTGAGATTTCAAGCCTTCAAGAAATGGAGGAAAAGGGTATGAATGGAAAAGCAGGTGAGTGTGAAAGGAATGAGGCTTTTTTACTTTTCAGAAATTAAATCTTAACAGCCCAGCACATTTTATTCACCTAAAAAACTACCTTAGAATAGAGCATGAGGTGTAAAATTTGAGGTGCAAGTGAGGATCCACACTTCTCTCCCCAAACTAAGAAAAGGATGAAATAAACTCCACTTCAGGAGCACATCGCTGGATGAACTACTGTATAACACCACTGCTTCTACAGAAAAAGCAGTGCCGATAACACCAAAACTTTTAGGAGAAAGCAAATTGATGATTTGAAAAAGCTTATCTTCATATTAAATACATGTTTATATAGGGAATTACTTTAAAATAATTAAGGTCTGTCTATATCAAACTAGACCTAAGCATAACTACTATAATGAACAGCACATTTTGAGAGGGGTGTAGAAGTCTTCTGTACTTTATCTCATACTCAAAGTAGTGAATTGATGCATATTGTTACAAATTAAATTAATGCCAGTAATTCCCAGTGCAGCTATAGCAGTGATTTAATTATATGCTTTCAACTTTAATATGAAAGTTTCTTCCACTATGGGAAAAGCCTGAAGTGAAACACTTGCATCTGTCTTCTTTCAACATTTTTCTTACAGCAAATGCTCCTTTCCTTATTAAAGAGTATGAACACGTCCTATGACTTCCATCAATGGAAAAGAGTTTATCTGCTTGTGATTGCAGTATGACACTGTCAAATAGCTCTATTTTCAGAAAATAGAGTCACCTGTACTATTCTGAAATATTTCAGAGAGCCAAGGGGCTAGCAAGACTGTTATTCCATGGTAAACTCTAGCCTCAATCTATGCATAAGTATTTATTATGTGCAAGTAGTGTAATCTTAGTTTATTTTCCAGAGGTGGAGGAAATCTCACTATAGCTGCATATTCACACAGTTCTTCACAGTTGTCTCACTGTCTTTAAATGGTCTGTTTTAACAAACTGTCAAAGCAGTTTTGGGACTGTACTGTGTCTTGCTATATTCTTAAGAATTGCAGGTTAGCATTGATTTCAAGTGTCTCAATGCAGAAACATCCTACAGTGTGCATTATAGGTAGCCTATATAAACTTCACCATTCCCACTCCTCCCCCCGTCCCCCCAACACAACACTCAACCAAAAAAAATCCCACCCAAGGGCCTAAAAAACACCAAAAAAAACCCCAAACAAAAAAACCCCAAAGAGTTCCCAAACCAAACAAAATCCACCCAAAAGAAAACAAAAAACCAAAAATACCTACATAATTTAAAATATTAATCCTTCCCAATTCAGTATGCCATTCTAATAACTCCATTGTTCCTCCTTGAAATACCAAGAGAAAAATGTTCATGCTGTGATAAAAACAAATCCCTCATACAATGAGCTTCCACTGTATCTTAGGGTAGGCAAGCAACTTGCATAGAAACACCAGACTTAAGTCAAAACTATTCTTACTTTCAGCATCTCCAAGTTTTAACAACCTGAACAAGCAGAGAAATCAGATTTTCATCAATATTAAATTTGAAATATAAGTGCAAGTAATAATTCTGCAATGCACTGTGGATGAGCGAGCCAGCAAAGAAAATGCTTCCAGGATGTGAAACTGGGATTCAGAGCTATATCCTATGGTGACTGGTTTACAGTCTGTCATTAAGGACGTGAGTGCATGGAGACAAAGGACAGGTGTTTCCCCACAGCTGATGAGTAATGAGTTCATGGAAATAAACAGGGAAGCAAGTCAACTGCTGATACTTTTTTCCTGTACTTCTAAACCAGATTTTAGAAGTAAAGCAAAGCATGCTAGCTAGATGAAAATTTCAATATTAATGTGTTTCAGTCTTAAATATTTATTCTCTTTCCACCAGTTTCTGTATTATTCTAGGCTTCAGATTACTGAAGCACACTTGTCACTATGGTTTCTGAGCTCTGTGCAGCAATGCTGTAAATACATGGATAGCACCTATCATGTAGTTTCTCCTCCTCCTCCTCTCCCCTCTTGCCTAGAAGGAAGTTCCATATTGATTTTAAATGATGATGGGTTGTACATTTTTATAACTGCCTTGGGCACGCACAGTCAACTTTGAGAAAGTACTAAGCAAGTTTCACTATTAACTGAAAAAAAAAGTTCACTAAAATAAAAAGATTCTCTTAACGTTTCCTTGACTCACAACTCTTTTATGAGAGAAACTGTAACCATGTAACCAGCAGCCAAGGGAGGACAGAAAAAGCATACCTGCTCATCAGTCTCAGCCAAGAACTTCCTCAAGGCAAATACCAGCTTTAATTGTATCCAGAGAAATGTTATGTTGCAAGTTAGGTATAAATAACATTCTTCCAAAAGGGACAAACAGTAACCTGAGGATACTTCAGCTCAAGTCAATGATGAACTATACCAGGGACTGACTGTATATTAAGCATGTCAGACTTAGCATCATTTTCTAGAGAAATGTAGCCTCTTCAATTTGGATTGCATTTCATGCTTTTTCTTTCTCTCCTCATGAGGTGAAAGGTCCAGTGCATTAATTCAGGAATTCATATAGTGTAAAATATTAATTTCATTCTCTACAGAACTTTCATAAAAGAGAGATATAAGCTGCTTTCAACCCAATGAATAATAATTTGAAGGGGAAAAAAAAAAAGGTAAGACTCAGAAAAAAAAAACAACAATAATTTTGTTTTCACTACCTCTTGGTCAGTAGTTTCCTCAAAAAAACCAAAGTGGTCTCTCTCAAAGAAAAGACTACATACATCAAGCATTTATAGCTGGCTTGCAGAAAACACAGGTAACCCTACAGTAACAATCTCTCCCAGGAAGCAGTCTAGGCAGCTAGAATTAATGTAGATGCTGAAATCAGGAGGGCTTCTTCCTCACAACCAGTTGTTTATAGTATGCTTAAGTTTTCCATGTACTTGAATCCATAACCTTAGTGACAGTCAAAGGAGGAATGATCATCAGTTAAAAATTAGACCAATTTGGTAATAAGGGCAAAAAATACATACCGAAAGAAACGTTTCAATGTTATCATGAACAAATGATGCAACATCTTGCCAGTCCAGAATATCACCAAGCCAGCTGTTCTGACGGTTTATGTGCCATTTGTGTCCTTTGTGTCTTCCAGAATGTGTTACATTCTTAAAATGAGAGGCAAAGACAACAGACATTTGAGTAACTTACGAATATGAAAAAGCCAAAGACTAATGTTTTCTTAATGAGGAACAGATCCAACATGCATCTAAATACTTAGAGCTGCTTTAATTGGCATCCTCAAGAATATCTGGAAGTACTCTGTCCACTGGAAAAATTAAAATCTGACAGAAACTCGCAGTTAATTATCCCATATAATTACAGTTCTGTATATCTACTGATTTACCTCAGTTGAACATTCGCTTTACTACTTGACTGGTACAATGGTGTCTCTCTTGCTCTTTAAGAAAGCAAACAAAGAGGTAATTATGTCAGTTACTGTCTACATAATATACTATTTGCAACATACAACTTTGCCCAGTACAATCCACAAAGGAAAATACAAGAAGCCAAAACAAGTAGTTTTCTCTCAATTAGCGTTGACTTCTCATTTGAAAACGTTGTAACATTCTTATTCATACACATTTCAACTTCATCGTTATTCAACAACTATACTGTTGTAGCACCTAATGCCTCAGCTGTTGATAAACAAGGGATTCAAAGACATTGTCAGCTGGTTCCTCTTCAACATAATTCTATTCTTCACCCACCTACAGACTAGAGCAACACTATGCAGGCCTCAAAATGAAGTGTAATTCTTATTCACAACTGAAATAGGAGAGCTTGAAAGCTGTACTGAGTTAGATTTGATACAGATGTCCTCCACACTGCACTATCAGCTATTTTACCAATTTTCAGATACAGTGAAGGCCCACGCAAGGCTACTGTAATATTACAGAAAGAAGTAGCCAGGTGGCAAGCACTCAGATAAGACATTTATGTGGATATGGAGTGCAAAAGATGGGGCGATATTTGTAATGGACTCTGTAGGAGTCACCTGCAGTCCAGCATGCCAATGGTAACAGAGGGTGTCCAGTATGTGAGAGCAGCCAGAATTGCAGGCAGCGAGCATCAGTGTGCTCCTGAAGCTCTTTCTGCTGTTTTGATTGCTAGGAAAGCTGTTTCTTCCCTACCAGAAGAGCACCTGCAAGGAAGAGGGCTCAACAGTATTCCCTCAAATAACAGCTGCAGGAAAGAAATCACCTAAGGCATGGAACAGAGGCACAACTTATGCTGCACACTGCAGCAATGAAGCCACTGCTATGGCACATGCAGGGACACAGCCCTGCTGGGCGGGCCCTCTGACACAGCCTCTGTTAGGAAAAGCAACTGCTTTATTAATGTAACTGTGGGCCATGAGTTGGAGTTGACCTGTGGATAAGTCCCAACCCAGCAGCGTGTCTTGTTCTCCAAGTGGTTTCAGGCCCCAGAGGCAGAACCTGGCCCACCTGTGTGCAGCCCTGCCTGTCCCCAGGTGATCATGGTTGGGGCGGTGGGCGATGCTGGAGCTATATTAACCAGGAACCGACTAGTGCGGGAGAAGCAACAAGGAGCTGAGCAGTTTGAAGAGAGTTCCTGGGAAAGTGAGTTCCTGTTGGGGGCAGCTTGCTGAGCTCTCTTAGTGGTGTGTTCCCCTTTGGCTGATCCAAGATGGAGAAGAGCAAACAGATCAAGAATAAAAGATGAAGTTATGCTGAGGGGCTGTTGCTGAGTTTGGTGTTGGCCTGAGGAAGACAGCTAGCAGCACATCAGCAAAATCTATTGCAGAAAAAGCTTCAATTTCTCCTCAGTGGTCTCATATTCCTCCTCAACAGTGTCATGTTATATCACCACATGCTCTTTTACAGCATTATCTAATCAGAAAAAGAAACTGATTTTTTTCCCTTCCATTTTGACTACTATATGAAACTCTTATTTCTTCTAATGCAGACATCATCTCTGAACTTCAGAAGTACTTTTAAAATGACTGTATTAATATGCTATAATTGCAATTATTTAAATACACAGAAGTATTTCAGGGGTATAACTTCTGGATTTTGCTATTTCTATTGTACCATGGTTAATGAATGCCTTTTTCCTTTTAAAGGCAAACAGCATTAACAACATGAGTATAATTTAACTCTTATGAAATTCTCAAGATTCAGAGTGCAGAACCCTTTATAGGAAGGCAAATACAGTTGGAAAAAATGCATTGTCAGAAACTTAGTGAAAGGACATTTTCTTTCCCAAAATTTCAAATTAATAAAAGTTACACAAATCATACAGAATACTGGTTTCTGTTTCTTAGCCCCTCAAGATCATGAAAATTCAATAGAAAGCTCTAAATTATGAAATACTAAATATAAAAAGTGTAAATTAAGTGGCATATATAAAACCACACAATTACTTAAGTGAAGGACATGGCTCTGGCTGTACTCAACTGACTGTAGAATTATCTATCTTACAGACTTGAAATTTTTACCAACTTTTTATATTACGACCTTTACTCAGCATTCCAACCTTTTGCTAATCTTTCTCAGAAATGTGCACTTAGCATAATTATCTCAAAACACTAAATGATAGTTTATATAAATATCACTTAAATAAGTTACCTACCTTCACAAACCAGGAGTGATACAGCCTGTCCCAGAGCTCTAGCACTTGTTTTTCAATCACAGCAGTGTTATTCACTTTTTCTCCTAAAATCTTATGTAGCTAAAACATACAGAAATCTTTTATTATACAGGACAGAACAAAGCTGGCATCTACTGATGAGCTCCAAGGTAGATGAATCATGTAAGATTGTCAGTAAAGGCACAGCTTAAACCCCAATGATTAGAAAAGCTGAGTATCAGTATGGAATACACACTTCAGACAACATGGTTCACAATGTGAACACTTTGTCTGTAAAATAATATCTGCTGCATAAGCTGAAGACTTCTTTCTGCACTGAGAAACCAATGCCATCTCTAGAATGCTTAATCCAAAATCCTCAATTATCTTTAGAGTAAATATTTCAAATAATTTGGGATGCGTGCTAGACATCAAAATGTATAAATAAGAACCATGGCAAATTCTCCCAAAGAAAGTTAACTTAAATAAATATTTTATTTTATTTTTTTTAAAAAAGAAAAAACCCGCAATCTACCACACTCAGCCCAGAAAGAAATTAGATTACTGGGGTGGGAGGGGGGAGTCTACATTGTCTATGGTTGGACAGCTAAAGCCAGATGAAAAAGATTACTCATTTTTCATTTGATGCATTTTCACTGGCGATTTTATTAGAATGATGACAGATATTTCAGCTTTTAAAAATAAATACTCCTTTGAGCAGAAAAGCCTACTGAAATCACTCCCACCCTTCCTTCAACTTGCAAACTAGGGAGTAGAAAAATCTGTCAACAAAACAGTTAACCACACAGAAAAGAATCTGACAAAAATCTTTTTATTTCTTTTTACTTTTATGAAATACAAGAAATGAAAACATTAAAAAGGTGGGGGAGCTCACTCATACCTTATGTGTAATCCATTCTCGGCCATACTGGTACACATTATTAGCTGCTGAATTGAGTGCCTTCTGAATAACCTGGGCTTCTGGGAGCCAGCTAGATATTTTTATAGAAGGAAAAAACAAAGTTAACTGCTACCTATTTTACCTATTATATTACACTCAAAACACATTACAAATTAGTATTTTGAAACAATAACAAATAGCTGAGTTTAAATACATACAAACTTACTACAACTAGAATACTTCCTTCTACATACCAAAGAAGAGATTTCTGAGTACAAAGCAAAGCACAATGAAATCTAGGACACATCACTGCATTTGGACTTATCCAAGGTTCCTGAACCCTTAGTTAAATTGGTATCTCAGCTTTTTCAGAAGAGATCTGCTCTTCATTTTGTATGCGAGCTATTTACACTACATTCTAAGAAATTTTCCTAGTGTTCTAGTTTTCTGAAAATACATGAAGTAGTCTCCTTTAGCTTCAAAGAAAAACTTGAATTACGAGCTGAATGTAAATTATTACCATAGTTTCCCTGAAAAAGTGACTAAATGAGGCAACAGGTTTGGACACCAGTTATTTTTAAGTCCCCACCAGAATATCTGCTCACAAATTTCTTCAGGGATTTGTGTCACTTTCAAGCAATGATCCCACTGAATTGCCAGCATTTCAACACTTGTGAATACAGGGCACGCAGCCTCTACTTGGACTTTCTTTCTACATCTTGATTCAATGGCATGTGTTGGAGGCCTTCCAAAACAAGAAAGCATTTAGGAAATGAACCTGCTGCAGTTGTTCACCTGACTGAAGATCAACACAGAAACTTTTCTGTCAGTATAACCCTTCAGAAATGTTCTGCATTGGAATTCCAAGACATTTCAATCACTCACCTCTAAATGTAATGTGAGCAACAAGCTGTGAAAGCTGATGAAGCTCGATGGACTTGGCAAGTGGTATACTTACTCTTAATGAATTAAAAGATAGTGTTTTGGACGCTTCAAATTTGGATAAAAACACTGGCAGTAAAATTTTTAGCTGAAATTCTTCTAATTACTCAACTAGTACTCCTGTATCTTCTTTATGAGAATAAGCTTTTGACAGTCAAATTTCCATTTTCATTAGTCCTACTTATTTCCATCTTAAAACAAATCAGAAAGGCCAAACAACACAAGACATGCCATGAAGGAATAAACAAACACATTTTTAAGTGTTTTTTGTTCTCTTGATTGTTATTACTTAAGCATTCCAAGCACATATTACTAGATCATTCATTAACTATATCATTTTAGCTCTGTTTTTGAAGATTTCTCTTGCTTTCAAAATACAGCACACATGTGCTTTCAATCCTGTTAAACCATCATCACTTTTGTTTTGAAAGTGCCCTTGGAAAACAAAAACTAAAACTAAAAAAAAAAAAAAAAAAAATCAACTTTTCTTGCCCAGGAGATAATTCCTTTTTGCTGGTAAGTAACAGTACTCAGTGTCTGTTTAGCGGAAGCAGAATGAAAGCAAACTGGAACGTCCGCTCCCTCAAAATCACACTCTTTAGTCTTACCTATTCCCTCTCTGCAATCATTTCTTTGCTCACCAGCGTGCCCTTGTTTTTCTCTATATACATTTACCTGCAATCCCTCTCCCTTAATATTTGCTTCAGTGTTTGCTTTAATAGTTAGATAGGCTGTATCTTACAAACTCTGTACACTATACCCATCTGCTCTTAACAGGAACAGCCCTTCCCAACTTATTCATATCAAGCTTTCCCCCCCCTTCCACCATTCTTTCCACTCTCAAACTCTACTTCAGTTCACTCCAAAAACATTTTCTTTAACTCCTGTTCTCTCAAAGCCAGCTCTCCACATTGAAAAAATAATTCAGCTCTCATCTCACAACCTTCTACAAAAAAACATTCTTTGCCATTACTTTTCTTTCACAGGCAAAAGGGAAAAGAATATTGACCTTTTTATTCTCTGCACTATGCAAGTTTTTCCTCCAAAACTGTAACTAGAGAAGTTTATACAGTTGTCCTTCTGCACCAAAGTCCAACCAGTCCTCAAGTGAGATACCACATTGACAGTCCTGCAGAGTAATGCATAAAGACTACTGCTGCCTGGGAGTTTACCTTGTACATCTGCTTGCCACACTCCCATTTCTATTCACCTGGGGATTTTTTTAAATTAAAAACTATGCATAGGAGCACCTGGAAGCTTGTTCACCCACCCTATACTATTCGCTTAACTTCAGCATTCTTACTTTGCCCATTCTGGGTGACTGGCTACGGTCTCATTGATCAAGCTGCTTGTGACTTGAATCATGTGAACACTTTCTTGATGTACCTAAATTAAATATATAGAGAAGAAATGTTATGTAATGCAAATTACAACTCTTCCTACATTCAAAGAGGTTTCATTTCCCCCTCCCCTCCTGTTTGGGGTTTTTGGGTTTTTTTTTTTGGGGGGGGGGGGGGGGGGGAGAGGGAATGGGGTGTGACACAGAGGGAGATGATGAGATTGTACACTTAAACAATACTTCCAACACAGACAACCTATTATGAAGAATGAAGTGCCATTAACCCAAAGAAGCAGTCAATAGAATAATCATCAATCTGTTCTGACAATTTTGGTCACACGTTGTGCGACTTGTAATAGCAAACAAATTTAAATTCTTTCGACTGAGATAAGGTTTAATAATCCAGCAGTACTGTCAAGGGAAGTACTAAAATACAAAGCACAGTTTCAGAGATACCTTTTTAAGCCACAAACTAAAAGAGTGTAAATTAATGAATGCTCAGCTCTAACATCACCAACCATGCTATGAAGTGTCTCACCAAATTAATTCTTCAGTAAGAATGACAAAAGTCTCCATGTATAAATAACTTAATGTTCCTTTTATGAATATAAGGAAGCTTTAGTCAGGAATGTTTGCACAACTTTTAATGCTTTCAATTTTAAAGTATTCAACATTATATAAGCCTACATTTTGGAAAAAACAGATTGATATCAGAACCCATTGATTTTTGTTCCATAACTGTATTCAACTCAAACTTTCAATCTCCATGGACTGTTTCAAGTATGAACACAGCTTCATTTGAAAAAGAAAAAAAAAAGTAGTGGGGAAAAAAAAAAGTACATGAGTGACCTCTTCTGGTGAGCAAGAAAAACACCAACCACAAACTCAATTTCGGGGAACATTTCATCATGAATCTCAGCACATTTAAACTCAGAACAGGATATCATAAGGTTATTATAGGCAATTACACAAACAAATTGACAAATACACCTTAAGCATTTTGCAAATATATTTCTGATGGAAGGTAAATTAAAAAGAAATAATTCTAAGTGGCACTGCTGCTGGCAAGAAAAGTGTAGCAGGACGCAAAACAAATCTGTTCTTGTAATATATAAGCTAGTAGTTCTTTTACTAAATTTTTTATTTCCAAATGTCTGTATATTCATTTTGTTATATATGTAAATAAACCTATAAATACAAATAAATATAAATATATATATTTTTATATATAAGAACTCCTGGAATAGTAACAAGTTCAACTACAGAGGATTTAGTTGCTAAATTTTCAGAAAAATTCTTAAAGCCACAATTTTGCATAAATACCAGTAACATTCATTCAGCATTTAAAATAAGCTCTACGATTACATCCCTTAGCGCACTGTACCTTTGCAGTAAGGAGCAGGGCTAGCAGAAGGGTTCCTATCACTAGCAAAAATATAATGAAAATGCTGATTATTTTATCTAGCATTTTCTCCAACCACACGATCATCTGTGTGAGAAGAAAAAAAAAAAAACGAATTATAGCAATAAATCAATCTTTAACAAAAAGCAATGCTATATGCTATATGACAGTATTGTTACCTTTATTTACAATCACAGTGGGAGATGAGGCTCTAGTCAAACAGCATTTATGCCCAAGCTTGGAGATGAACAATTGACAAGCGATGTTAGCATGATTAAGGTCATGGTATGACATGTGATTTTGCAAACGACATTTACACATGACCACAAGACACAGCAAGCTCTCTGCAAAGCAAGCAATAATTCAACATTTACTTACTAGACCTAAAGAAGCTAGCATTCATATCAGCTATGAACCCAGAAATTTGTCTTTGTTTCTTGTCCTTCAGCAACTTGGAAACTTACAGATACTATCTGGACAGGACTTGGAAGCTTGTGAAGTACAAACATGACTTTCAATATGAATAGCTAATATTCACCTAAATGACAAATGAGGTATTTCTGCAAGTAACCAAATTTTTAAAGCTTCTCATCACCTTCAGAAGTGAAATTGGGCTGGGTTTTCTACATTACTGAATATCAGGCCAATTATTCAGTGCTATTTCTAAACACTTCCAATCTCAAAAGGATGTATTAAACATGCATCAGCTAAACCTACTGATACAGGAAATAGGAGTGTATGTTCTGTTGGTTTAGGAAAAAATCCATTCTATACATGTCCACGAATAATGATACCATTTAAGGTTAGAGAAATTCTGATAATGTCATTCAAAACAATAAAACCTGCTCAGCTACAAGACTCCGCAGAGTGCTCCAGAACAGTGCAAGCTGAGCTTCGTGTCATACACAAATTGACTGTCTATATAAAACCATGTGAAAGCCCATGCAAGTATGACCAAATATGTTTTTCTAGCTTCTATAGTTCAAACACTAAGGCTATTTCTTCTCCATGTGCAATTACTTCAGGAAAAAGCAGGACAGCTGTAAAATTTGCGCTTAAAGAGAACTGAGGTCAAAGTCAAGGTGCAGTTGATGAAAGTATTTCCAAGCAAGAGCAAGTTACATATTCCATGATTAAGCTGGTAACTTTTTAGTTAAAAGATCTTACAAAACTACTAATATGCTAGCTAATGGTTTTCATTAGTTTTTTCCTTGTTATTTACCTTATCCCTACAAGTGAAACTGGCCCTGGAACAACTAAGTTGCATTGGAAGAGGCCACCCAGGGAAGTGGTGGAGTCACCATCCCTGGAGACGTTCAAAAAATGTGTAGACATTGCACTTTGGGACATGGTTTATTGGTCATGGTAGTGTTGGGTTGATGGTTGGACGTGATGATCTTAGAGGTCTTTTCCAAAATTAATGATTCTATAAGTTCTACAGACTGCTGTGTGACGGCTGAATTGATTAGCACTGAAGCTGTATCTCCTATTTGAAAAAAAAAAAGTAAGGATTTTTTTGTGTGTGCTCATCCTGTAGCATCTGAGCAGTTGCACATTAAGCAGTTATTTTTAAACTTCAAGTTCTTTTACAACCAGCTCCTGGTTTGATCTATACTAACACAGGGATTATATTCAGCATTTTAGAACTGTTGTTCAAAATAAAGAAGAAAACAGGAAGAAAGCCAAATCCTTTTAAAAGAAGAAACAAGGTGTTGAGCCAGCAAGTTTTTGTAACAAAAACTGCACTATATTATGACCTGCAGAAAAGAATTCAGAGAACCTGAAGCAATCTGCAAAATCTTTTGTCTTAGATATTTTTGACATTTTTCAGCATTGCTGAAATATTTTGGGCCTCAGAAATACTGGTGCCAGAGGGGGGTTACCTGCCTGCAGCAGTACTGCAGCTCTCTGAAAAACTCTGAGCAGCATCTACTTGGCATTGTTATCTCTTTGGGAATAAGACTGAAAACAGGATTTGCTGTGCCCTTCCAAGCCTCACATACACCTAAGGATTATGCAGAAGCAGCTAGAAATAAGTCTCTCTTTTAAGGGTCAGAAATCAAAAATATCACTGAAAAACACTGGATGGCTAGGGGACAAAAATTTTATAGCATGGGTATAAAAATGGAGTTATTAAAAATTAAAGCTGCCCTTCTTATTTCTTTGTTAAAGTTCAAACTAATTCCTATTTACTAAGTTAGAGATACAAGAAATCTGCTAGCTAGCCTTACATATGGCACCTTAATCTGGTTCACTCAATCCAAGAAATCTCTCACTGTGCCTCCAATTTCCAAAAACAGCCCCAATGACTGTGTGGTACCCAAGAGATGAAATCTCAGTGCAGCTAAGGTGGATGCTTTAGATGTTTCACCATGGTAGCAACTACAGGAAGATCAAACTCTGAAAAATCAGGTTGAGGACACTGTCTAAACTGGAACATGACACACAGGGGATCTTTTCTTCACACTCCTCACTGTGGGTTGGAGTAGGCCTACACTGCCCCTGAGGTGCAGCTGCAGCACATGTAAAGCCTGAATTACCTTTAATCTAGTTAGTAAAGTAATGGCAGCACTGATGCTGTACCAGGACAGGCAGCAGTCTCAGCCATGCAAGCCCACCTTGTGTTTATTTGCTTGGGCACGTAGCCCAAGCAAGCTAGCTGAAAGCCAGCTCTGGTATGCCTACAGGTACTGCAATTACACCTCTCACCACAGCCTTGAGGTGATCCAGGTGGCACAGACACAGCACAGGAGAAGACTGATTTGGACTGAGTACTATACAAGGAAAAGCAGATGCACAACACCCATTTAGGGCTGTATTTAACTTGCTTGCTATTAAACCTCCCTTCCTTCCTCTGCCTTTACCACAACCCTTCCTCAGGAAGCACTCACCTTTGCACACTGATGCTAAATAATGCATAGGTGCTCTGTTCCTGCGGGTAAGCTAGACTGTCATATCCCTGTGTGCTTATACTTACCCTGGATTCAGGTCCAGACTTCATTCTCACCCTGGCCCTGACAGACCTCCCTCTACATCCTCCCTGTAAACCATAGGCATGCACACAAAGACAAACATGTACTGACTAAACACTAATCATTAGCCAGAGATCATGAAGTTTTAAATTCAGTTCCAAGCTTCTAATCTAAAGGTTAGTCAACAGCAGGAAGCTGATGCTGTCACAATGTCCAAAATTATGCAAAGGTAAAGGAAAACCAGGCTCCTAAGCTACAGAAGGTCACACTTGTAAAACCAAACTGAAATGTTACTGATTTGTGATAAGACTGTCCACAGAAAAACATCCTTAATTGTCAGTTTTGAAGGGGAATGAATGTATCAACTTCTTTAAGTTACTATTAAAAAAAAAAAGAAAGTTGAGTTTTACTCTGAGAGAGACCTTGGGCTGTTTAGCCTGGAGAAGAGAGGGCTGAGGGGGGATCTTATCAGTATTTACAAATATCTGAAGGGTGAGTGTCAAAAGGATGGGGCCAGTCTCTTTCAGCAGTGCCCAGTGATAGGACAAGGGGCAATGGGCACAAACTGCAACATAAGAAGTTCCACCTCAGCATCAGGAAAAACTTCTTTACTGTGAGGTTGATGGAGCCCTGGAACAGGCTTGCTCAGAGAGGGTGTGGAGTCTCCTTCTCTGGAGACTTCAAAACCCCCCTGGATGCGTTCCTGTGTAACTTGCCCTAGCTGAATCTGCTTTAGCGGCAGGGGGGAGAACTAGATGATCTCCAGAGGTTCCTTCCAACACCTGCCAGTCTGTTAAAATGCTTCTCAGTAGTTTATAAGTACTCCCTGCTTTCAACTTTTGGGTGATGATACAAACCATATTACACTGAGCTGTAACAGAACTACAGTTCATGGTTAACAATCACGAATCCTCCTATCTAGACAGCTTCTCCATGTTATGCAGTATGATACATCACCTATTAATCCATACTTTCGTGTTTCACACTGCATAGCCATCAGAATACTAGTTTCTCTAAGATGTTTTATTTATTACATTACCCATATAGTGAAGCATACCTGGGTATCTAGATAAAATTACCAAAAAGGGCTATTTTTTTTTTTCTTTAAATAGCTTCACTACCTATCAGGACTTTTTCCAAGACATTTCTTAGACGTGCTGGTATTTCTTTTTAGTTCAGTTAATATCTGAGGATATCACCTTAGTAATATCATTTGCTGAGAATAAGGAGAAGCCTGTAATCTCTGTGCTATGTTGAAAAAAGTGAGATGAGTAGTTAAGTTAGAAAAGATAGAGAACAGTCTCTATGAGGTCTCAAGTCTCCTTACACCAATCTCCATCCAACAGCAACTGCAGAATTTAGCAATTCTTTCTAAAGACTCCTGCCATAGACAATGTTATAAAGAACAAATCATGCTAGCTCAACCGAGCCTATTCTATATTTTGGGCTGCATATATCATGATAAACTATGTGATTATATATTATTCTTGTTTGGAAAAAAAAAAAAAAAAAAGGTTTTTCACTAGCAGTCATAACCAATGATCATTTCAAACTGCCATCTCTAGGTGGTGTATTTTTAGTTTCTTGGCAGACTATCAGAAATTTATCTTGGTGTTCTCACAAACACTTCCCTTCAAACACAGACAAAAAGGAGAAAGGTGCAAAGGAAGCAACCTTTTAACTGTATCCAGAGTTGTGCATTACAATCTTTTCCTTCCTTTGCCTCTGGTAAAGCACGATTATTTTTTTTTAAATGTAATTATTTAAAAAAAAAAAAAGGAATAAAACAATCCAACAAAAGAAACTCACAAGAACCTGATACATTTTGTACAGTATTTTCTTCTTTAATCTTAATTGTAATATTACTACTTGCTTATGCACAGGAGCCAGCACTGCAATTAATACTATAAGACTTTCAGGCTATCTCCCCATGAAATCACAAAGCAAAATAGAATTTTTCAAAAATAGCTTCTAGGAATTAAAAAAACTCAAACAACTCTGTTAAACTACATCCACAGGGTTTTGCCCAATAATACAAATCACTAAACTAAAAATAAAATCCTGATAGAGTTCAAAGCAATTAGTGAAATATTTTACAACCTATCAACATTAAGGAAAAAAAATGGATCTACTTAAATGAATTTTCAAACAAGCAAATGACAAACTTAGAGCCATAAAAGTAGATGAGATTAAACTCTCACTTGTGGCTCACTGAACTCTGATCTTCTTCTAAACTGTGCTAACAAACCAATACCACATCAAAAAATGTTTATGAAGGGTTATGTTGCATATACTTACTAATCATTTAGTAAGTCACTTAATACATTTTTGTTTCCTGATTTTGAGATGTTTGTAATTTTAAAACAACCAGAATATATTCAAGGGCAAAAGAACACTCAAAAATTCCTCTTAGTGGACAATTAACTGATTCATAAGGCAAGTAGCCCTACCTTCTTGTTCAGAAACACAGAAAGCCCCCATCACATAACCCTGAGTTCACTGATAAAATACTGAAGATCAAACATTCTAAGTTCATTGGAGCTGCTCAACCTGGACACTAGATGCAGCGCTATTACCCACCTGCCACCCACAGCAGCCACCAGCTGGGCAGCCCTGCTTCCTTGCTTACAAGAACTTTTTAGAGTTGTGCCAGTGCCCCCATGGCCTCCTTGCTCTACTCTGTGCTTTCCAACAGCACTCAGAGTGACTGACAACATCTTCACAACACCCAAGGTGTCTTTCTCAACACCCAAGACTCACCCATGGTTTCTACTGTAACAGCTGCTGAATGGAAAGGGTGGGTTGTTGTTTATAAAACCATAGTAACCGTTCTGATTCTCCCACTAATACCGAAGGAGTAATTTAGGATAAAAGGTGCTGCTGGAAGCATAACCCCTTTCCAGATAATGGTGTTTGATTTTTTTTTCCTCTTCCACTTAATTACTTGGTTTTCATGTACTTTATCGCATACTAGATTTTCACCTTTAAAACTCTGAGGTCCTGCAGATCTACCCATGCTACAGGCATCCCACTCCAGCTCTCTGCTGGTCTGAAGCAACGGCACTGGCTAAGTCCCAGAGAGGTATCACTGCACTGAGGACGTGTCCAAATTTCTGTCTCATGTGAGGCCAAACATGTTCTGAATCAGTTTTATCTTCTCTTGAGATGACAGTTCCACAAAGAACTAGTTAACACCAGCTGATTAAAATGAACCATGGGAACTGAGGACTGCATTTCTTACAAAACACATCACACACTTTTAGAAGCCACACGAAAAAATGTTTTAGCTGTATCAACTGCTTTAATCACATTTTTACGTTTTTTTTACTAGCCCTCACTACCCTTAAGAGTGTTGTTAGATTCAGTAGTTCTGAGACCAGAGTATTCTCACTTCACTCCTGCTACACTGAATATCCCTGAGTACACAGGCCAGTCTGACACTTCAAAGGGAAAAGATGAACAGCATTGACTGGCTTCAGATAATGCACTATGTGCAAGCACTTACATTCACAGCTTTATAACTCTGCTTCACTCCCATCACTCCCACATTAATTCAGTTAACTCTCCAGCTCTCCAGTCCAGGAGAGAACTGGTTTTGTTATGTATACTAGCAGGGACCAGGTGAAGATCAACTGTTCTTGAATAAAAGTGCCACTAAATCAAACTACCACTTAAATGTTTTGTACAGAAGAATATTGCCATTAACCTTTCAACTGTGTGCATTCATTCTAGCAGAAGACAAGAGATCTGGTAGAATTATATGACCTTCAGTAGCTTATATCAAGAGCTGGAAAAGAGACACTCAGGAGAGAAAACTAAGAAGCAAGGCATGTTAAGGAGTGTTCATGCTGAAAAAAAAAAAGAAGAAAACCTCCCCAAAACCACAGAATCCATTAGTTGGAATCAGTTTCTCTGTTTATTTACCTTTTTATTAAGCCAGTGCCACAGCTTGTCAGTGGCAGGGGGAGATGGAAGAAAAGGGAAAAAAGACAAGAACATAGTGGAAAATTATTGAAAAATGCAGTAATAGAGAGGGGGAAAAAAAGCAATGAGAGGCAGGTAAAGTCATCCACAGAATGAAAATGAAATTGTTCCACACACAAAGGTAAATCACAATAGAGGAAAAGAACATTCAACATAAGAATCTAGGTACTACCATTAACATGCGCTTTTTACAACAAAGAGGGATATAACAATAGGAATAACTTTAATGATATTAACAGAGTTATCAGTGTAATCTGGGCAATTCCAGTTTAGACTGATAGCTAATATTTCAGAGTAGGACTTGTAAAAGTACTTTAAGAAGGGCACTTTACTAAAACACCAGAACTTCACATAAGATATGTGTTTACTGCATTAATACTCACATTCAGGCAGTTTCTTATATATTTTAAAACACTCTTATGTCAACTACCATTAAACAAAATTTAAATGTTTTTCTTAGTACCACATTCATATTACAACATTCACATTCAATGGCACAACATCAAGTATGTTATTAAACCTGGTATACACAGCAAACTGTAGATCAAATGTATGGATTTCATATAATTTTTTGGGTTGTACAGAAGGCACTTTGCACTTCTCAACAGTCAATTTCTCCTTTTATGCTACAGTTATTTTTCCTTACTAATTCTCACCCACACTGTTCAAGTGCACCCATTTCAGAACCTACCTGATGTAGAACTACTCTTAATTCTAGTCAGTAGTAACCAACAGCATAATCACAACAGTGAAAAGCTTTAATATAATAATTAAACTGTGTGAGAGGTTGAGATCAAGTGAAGTTTGTTTCTCCCCGAAAACAAGATCAGTGAATGCTCAGTAAATCCAGTGTTTTCATCAGTTGCCAGAAATTATATTAGCTCCCAATGAAAACAAAAAAGTAAAGACATTTCAAATAAAAAAATCTCAGAATGTTAATTAAGTTATATTAGAAGTAAGAAGCAGATTTACAAAGAAACATAGAATATCAGGAAAAACAAAAATAAAGTCAGTCACAAAGCACCCACTTTTACTAATCATGGAAAGAATCATGGTAATGGAAAGCAATGACAAAGCTTCACAAGCCTCAAACAGACACTGTAGAATTTGTTTCTATTTTACCTCTATCAGTGAAAAAAGGTAAAGTTGCCAACAGTATACATTCGTCTAACTTTACTTCTGCATATCAAAACCCACTGTACCTTAGGTTCATTTTGGAACAAGATAGATCTCATGCCTGTATTTCTCCACTTCAGCACACCAATACAACAAAAGCTAGAGCTCTATTCTTAGCTTCAGTCTTTAACAGAATGTGAAAGGAATTCTTTGGTATTTTTCTATAATTTCATCCTCCTGGAATTGGATGATAAATATAATTTTACTTCCAAGTTACTGTATGTCAAAACCAACAATATGTTCTTAATTTAAGACAATATCTAGGAGGTTCTACCTGCCTACAATCTTACCAATACTTATGTTTAAGTAGTTCTACAAATGTAACCAATCTACATTTAAAAATAGGCTAGAGCTTAATTCTAACCTTCAGTTCATCCAAAATTAATAAGGCTATAGCCATTTTTCCAATATTTTATTGGAAAATTTTTTATATAAAAGATCTTATATGTCTATAGAAGTATATCCTAGAATAATATATGCACGGGTAGAGATTCTGCCCATTTTCTGTGCTTGCTTTAACTATGCGGTAAACTTAGTACCAGAATAACCACACCTTGACTTTACCAAAAGACCAAACAACCTATTACAGCCTAGTATGCTACACCTAGAAAAAGATGTAACTACTACGTGATTCGCTCAAGTCTCCCAGAAAGCAGGCATACAAAATACTAGCACATTCTAATTAATAAAAATCTAGTGCACACAGTTGAATAAGTGCCTATGCTGCTGAACTCCCTCACGAACTCTAATCAAAATAAAAATACAGCCACGATATTAAAAACATCATCTTTAAAAAACCAAAAATCATCAGTGAAGCAAATCATAAGTTCCTGACAAGTGATAAGAACAGGCATGATCTATTACGTTTTAGAGTGACTTCATGGATGGCAACAGAAACCTCCCTACTCTGTCCTCCTGGAAGTCTCTCATGTCTGAACTGCTGTGTCTTGGCTCCACAAGGCAGATGCACAACCAGGGACTGAAGAATACAGCAGGACATCCTATTTCCATAGTACATATTTAAAGCAGGTCTGCACACACAGGCACAGGCTCTCTGTTTAAGAAAATGAAAAGCAGTGTCCTACTTCCTTCCTTCTTGATTGGAACTTCTCTTCAGTTCAAATTTGTCTGTATTTCCAAGATAACCAAAGTGATGAGCAGTGGGAAAGAGAAGCAGTTCTTGCCTCATTGCTCTTATCTGAGAAATAATAATCAGTAAAGCTCAAAGATTTGCATGCATGAGCAGTACTCGCCCATAATTTCTCATAATGGGTTATTTTCTGGACCACCTCCACTAGCCTCCTAAACTTCATCTGGGAGAAAAAGACACGTCACTCTAAGATATCCTCCTTGTCCTCATTAGCTTTTACTCAAAACTGGAACTATGTACAACTTCAGAAAGAGCAAGTAGGACCATTAGACATTTGTGTGGAACAGACCTTGTCAATGGTTTGTTGTACTTGGCCCAGGGCCTCAACATCCTGATGCTGAGATTCAGCCTCCAGTTAACTCAGTACATAGAAACAAAAACCAAATCAAAACAAACAAAAAAAATCACTAAGCAGCTTCGACTCCCAGGAAAAGAAAGTACAAATAAAATATTTAAAAATTAAACATCTAATTGTAAGGGAAACGATCCTTCAATTTTTATTTCTCTCACACATACACAAAAGGTAAGTTGTAACAGTTTACTCCATTATTTCAATTTTGTGTTTGCATATTTCCACTTCACCTTCCACAGTGCCTACTGAAGTCAAAATGTTTGATAACGTAACTCAAATACAACTGATCCATCCTTTCTAAATGAACTTGCAAGGATGTCTTTTTCATTCCTTTCCTTTCCCTGTCCCCACAAAAATCACAATTGCCAATATCCTATGGCATTACTTCCCAAATTCTCAGAGACAAGATGCATCCATGATCCTACAACGCACAGAACAAGCACATCCAGTAGAACTTAAAAGATATGAAAGCATTAGTGTGATAAACATTGAAAGACCACATATAATTCCAGCCCCCCATGATAAAGCCAGGTGAACTGTAGTTAGAATGGGCACAAACAAGGACAACAGAATCATGCTGAGCATCAGGTGTCCTTTTAATGGCTAGAGGAGCTTAAATAGCTTTAATACATACAGGACAGACTCAGAAGGAACATGACTGCCATCTGAAAAATGGCGGGGCAAAGGAAAGATGGAGAAATGAGTTGTGCCAACACTGTTCTTTCGCTTAGACAAGAACAACGTGAATATAAACTGACCTTAAATATATATAAGCTGAAGAGTGGGAAGTTCTGCTGCACATTACAACAAGCCCTACCTTCTTTAAGGAGAAAAGACTTAGTGGAATTAGGAGGGATACTGTATCATATAGTTATGCTACACAAGGATACTAAAGTTGACAACTCATGAAATACAATATATACAATACTGTGTCTAGAGAGTCTTGTTACTTACAAAACAAAAACTTTTTAATGAAAAGCTTTGTATAATGTAAGCTTTTAATATAACATGTTAATACTTTTGATGACCTTTGGAAATCCCCTTTATCTTTGTTCACAGCTGTATTCCGAAAGCTTTTCCTTTTTCAAATTCTTTCTTAATGAACTCTGTGAAATCATTACTTATTTCCTACGGCTATTTTAATGCTTTTGTTGACCTTTTGACATCCATTTACCCATCAGACTTTGACTTAAGCTCTTCCTTTCCCTGTAGGAATTCTGAGCTATAAACTGCAGACGGATCTGCTGAGATATAGATGCTCTGACAAATGTACTTATAGTGGTCAGTTCTTCAGTTATAGAAGCTCTGAGGCAATGGCTTTTTCTAAAGCAGAGAATACTTCAACTACAGTTACAGAAAGCACACTCTTACACACTAGCTATTACAAACAAAATAATCTATCAGGCTAAGTCAAAACTTACAATTCTGAATGGAGAAGCCTTCATAAATTCAATGGAGCTTTCCAAATCTGCAATTTGCAATGCAAACGTTGGCATCTTTTGAGTGGGGGAGAAGGGAGGGGAGCACAGAAGCCTTGCTCCTCAAACACGTTATCCCACATATTTCTTCTCAGAGAGGGAAGTCTCCCTTCTCCTTCTGCACCACCATGACACTGTGTTCAACAATGATACTTCCCCGCAGTGTAAAAAAATGTGTTCAAACCAGATCAGGACCTACTTACAGAATGAAATGGGTTGCTTTTTAAATTAAGTTTTCACAGCAGAAGTAGGAACATCTCATCCTTCAGATTAAAGCTCATTAAGTTCAACTTCAAAACCTCTGTAATCAGGTAAGGTGATTGCTTCCACGAACCATGGGAAATTTGCCTTACTCAAAGAATTTTCTAAAGCTAACTCAACATTTAAAAAGTGACTTCTGTCAAGCTTGACATGTAATCATTTAACAAAGTTTAAATGTCTACTTAAGTGAGAATTGTGACAGAAGAGACATGGCTAAAAATACACCATAAAACAGAGTTTTACATGATAGACATGCCCATTAGTGACAGACATTTATTTTAGAATTAAAGCGTCTCAGCATACAGTGAACAGAGAATAAAATAAACTTTCAGGCTGCTTAAGGAGCTAAGTAGAAATACCTTACTGTCAAGCTTTAGCATGACTCTTCCAAGCCCTCTGATAGGCCGTGGAGCAAGAGCTTCCTGACGTTCCTTCACAAAATGTTCAAGAAGTTGCCACCAACTTTTGCAATGGTTTGCCATGAAGTTCAAAAGCCCAAAATGAACCACGAGTTTTTTAAGTGCCCAAACTGGAACCATAAGAAAGAAATGAAGTATTAGAGATTTTTGGAGGAGCATCACAATGCTATGCATTTGTTCCGTTCTGAAAGACCTCTGAAAAAGATATGAAAAGATTCTTGAGTTTTATTTCCTATTAGAAACCACTTAAAAAATTTTCAAGTGGTTTTAGAGCCAATCTCCTCACTCACCTTAGAGCCATGCTCATACACAAGGGATTTAGATGTCAGCAACAGAAAGGTGCCTGTGCACTACCAGACTATGTAGCTAACAGACTTGAGCAAGACCTAGGATAAGCATGTGCCATTCCATGACTCCAGCACAGTGGATTTACCACATCTTCACACATACCGTGCCAAACAACTACTCATAAAACACCACATTCACAACTTAGCAGTATGCTACACATAAAATCTTAAGCCTCAGTTCATAAGTTTTAGGCCTTCTCTACTTCTAAAGCTGTATCTTTCCTTTAAAAACTGGCAACAGATCATGCATAACTTCACAGTAAATAAGTACTCATTTGAACCTTCAACTGAAATACAACTACTGATTAATTTTACTTTTAAACTTCAAAACATTATTTTGAGATCAGCTTTTTATCTTGGCTTGAAGATGATCACACAAAGCTTCAGAAAAATCCATACTGCTTCTCAAAACTAGAAAACAGAAGAAATATTTACAACCCTGTTCCCCAAAAAAGCACTTTGTTACCACACACAGCTTTTCTCCAACTCTCCTGTGAAAATCCACTGTAAAATAAAGAGCTTCTCAACAACAATTAAAATGTATAGCATTACAGTTACAGAAATAAAAGCTCATGTCTGCTTACTTGCCATGAAATAAAGCCCAGAGGCTATTGCATAAGGCTTATGGTTCCAGTTCTATGATGGCACTACTCTCCCTCACTTACCCAGTATATGTGCAAAACTTGTGAATCATCACAATCAGGAATGTAAAAGCACAAAATGTGTTTCATACATATGAAACTTCCCTGGGAAACGAATAGACCTTTGATAGCCATTAAATATTTGTCATACTCTTTTTATTCAAGAAAATGTTACACCACTCAAATTATCTATCTTAGCACCACTGAAAGGAAGAAAAGTGAGTCATCTTCCAAAGCCATCAGCAGATTTAAGATCAGAACAGAGGAGTTAGTTAATTCATATTATAAACAAAGATTTGTGTTATAACTGATTTTACTTGAGTATTGATGCAAACACACCAGTCACAAAAACATCATTACAAGATACATCAACTTAAATAACCATGGTAATTATAAGTAGCAGTAACAGACCAGAAGGTCTCACAACCCAGTGCTGCCATGAATTACTGATACACAAACCTCTAAACAAAATTATGGTGCATCCCTAAATACTGAAAACTACGGTTCTAAAGGAAAACAAAGTGAAACAATTAGCAACAGAATCACATAATTCTCCTAATTTCTCTTTCATTTTTTAAAACAAAAATTTAGTAACAGTGAATATCACATGCAGATCAAAAAATAGAGTACGTATTAAAAATTCTACTTACACAGTAAAATAAATTTGTGAAAATGCTAGCAATACCTCTGCAATTATAGCGTTTTTATAGCAACATTTGGTACTGAACTTCCCATCATTACATTCAAGCAAACCTTTAATAAAGCTGTTTTATTATGAAAGACTATTCTCCAAACCACATTCATTACTTACTGCCATACATCAGCACAATAATTCCCTCAACCTCAAAAATTCACATGCCTCTACATGCAGATGTGTAAAATGCCATACATAGCTGAAAAGGTTCACTTTTAATATCCACAGGGTATTTGTGAAAATTCCACAGGAGCCCATTATCTGAAAGCCACTTGTGTAATAGTTTACGTTCTTGTTCACAGAGAGCTGTTCAACAATTTGCTGACATTTGGTTTACTTACCCTCTGGCACCACCACGTGGCAAATATGGAATATAGTCTCTTGAAGAAACTAAATAATCTTTCTACTAAAGATCATGTGGCAAACATAGGAAAGAGGAGAAAACACAGTGCAAGCACCAGCATCTAACTTACAGGCTGGAATTTCGTACAATGAAATGCAACTGATGCTAAATACACAAACTGCTGCTCAGCAAAACAGGGCAAGCTGCTGTTTTACAAGGTGAACACCACACCTGAAATGGCACTCATCTTCTGCTATTATTTAAAAATATGTGTTTAAATTATATCTTTCAAAATAACTGAGTGTACACTCATTGCAAAGGTGATGTCAGGAGGTGCTACAGTGATTTTACACAGTTGTAATTATATTAGGTTAAAAGGAGGCAAGAGAGAAAAAGCTAAGGACTGTTAGGAGAACACTGTGAGCTGAAGACAACAAAGGCTGCATAATAGAAATTCCAAACATCTCCAGGAAGCAGAAAATAACCTGAAGACAAAAATAGAACAAGCAAGGAAGTAAATGAAAGATCTTAAAATGAGACAATACCACAATTCCCAGGCTCATATCACTGAATGAAATACTACAACTATTCCACAACCTGGCTTATTTCCTAGCTTCTTAATTCAGAAGCCATTTTTCATCTTTTCATTTTACGGTATAATTATTGCATAATTTTTCCACCCTCTACATTATGCAATTTTAAAAGTGCATCTCATTCTACTGAAGTACAACTGCATTTAAGGAAAAATGTTAACGGAACTGAGATTTTTCTAATAATCCAAATGCTACTTCATGCAAGTCCTGTCTACCAATATAAGGAATTCTGGTGAAATTAACACCATTATATTTTAGGTTTTGAGGGGTTAAATTTGTTTTAATTTTTTATGCACTAGAAGCATTCCCCTTAAGGCCTCAGAAGTGCTTAAAATTATTAGTCTCCTTAAACTTGAACAGTTGCAACAAAACTTGCTTTATAAGCCTTCCTGTTTTCCATTACTCAGTATTTTTAATACCACCTCTTTTAACAATCCAGTTTATCATCTTCACCTTCTGGCACTTAATGTGATCCACCGTTCCAAATTTGGCTCTGTTCATTACACTGCCTTTTCATAATATTTTGGTGGTGATGTAGTTATATTCAGTTATATGCCAAGAAAAAGCACTTAATGGCCCCGTGTCACTGCTAAGGTAACAAGTCACAAATATTCTAAAAAATAATTTCTATTTTGGCATGAGTTTGTTTGGGCAGCTATTTTAGACCTAATGACTGGTAGCTGCAGTATTCATCCACTTCAGTTATAGATGTGCACTTTAATCCAGATTTGTCTGGCTCAAGCTAGACATTCATTGTTGCCTGCCTAACTGCAAAACTATTGCAGACATTTTTCCTCCTACAAGCAGGTATTTCTGAATAATTAAGTCACTCCTTTACTTTTCTCTTCAATAAATTAAGCCACATAATCTCTGCTTCTAGTAAGGTTAGAATTTATTTTCTAATCTCTTTATGATTTTTGTGATTTATCTAGAGCTACATCCAACCTGCCTAGATGTCCAGACACCGAACGAGGCACTTTCTTCTGCAGCAACTACACTGGAATGAAAAAAAGATCAAACCCCTCCCTCTCTTCTTACCCTGTACTCAGCTATTTCTATGTCTAACCACCACATTACCTTTTAGCTGCTGCTCCAGTGCCACAGCCAAATGTGCAGCTGTCCCTTTTGCCATGCCTCTCGAGAGTTCATAGCCCCTCGAACCTGGAAATCCTGACTGTGGGGTCACGCTTACAGGTGCACAACTAGACAGTTCATTATGGCTTGGTGTATGGGGTGTAAATCACAAGGTTTTGATAGTGGGGTGGCCTCTGTGGGTAGAGACCAGGGGCTGCCTTGTGACACAGTTGGTTCTAGGTAGCTCCACAATGGACCCACCACAGGCCAAAGCTGAGCTTACTGGGCCCGGTGTGGTGCTTCTGTGAAAGTGTATTTAAGAAAGGGTAGAACACACAAGAGAGAGAGAAGAAGCTAGAACACAGAACAAGTTAACAGAGAGAAAGAAGGATGAACAGAGGGGAAAGAAAAGGCCAGGGGACTAGAAGTGCTCCACAGTGGAGCAAGCACACCACTCAGAGGGACTATGGCCTATGGAGGACCCATGCCAGAGCAGATACACCTCTTGAAGGGACTGTGGCCTAGGGATGAGGAGACACTTGAGCTGGCAGCTCCTTAAAAGGGACTGCAGCTCATGGATGAGCCCATGCTGGAGAACAGAAAAAGAGTGACTGGCTGGCTGGCTGGCACTTGGCCATTAGCTGGGGCCAACCCACTACACTTGGGAAAAGGGAAAATTGTTACATTTAAGTATTAAGTACATTTTTTAAAGGCTGAAAATTAGCATTTTAACTGAAGTTTGGAGAAAACCCAAGCAAATTAGAAAACTCACTTTGTTTATAGTAGAGGGACAGGAGGAAATGCCTTTAGATTCATAGTAGCTCGTATGTATTTCCAGAGTTCCCACCTTCCTTGTTCACCCCTCAAAAGATTATTGGAAAGAGCAGCATCCAGTTTTAAAACAACCTCTTAAGATAGCTATGATACTATCCCATTCTTGCTTCATATAGAAGGGAACAGATGCATGTAGATATGAAGCAACCAAGGTAATTAACCTCAGAGCTAGAATTAGAATAAATTTATCTCATGACTTGTCCACAGAGCCTAGCAACCCATTTTTAGTGGAAATTAAAACTTAGCATGAGCTGTACTACACTACTGAAAAACAGATAAAATATTATTTATAGGTGCAAAGCCATGAAAGACATGGCATAAAGAGGAAGAAAAACAAAGGACTCTAAACCAGAAGTATTCTTACAATGAAAGAAAAGGCACTAAATTATTCCAGGTAACTACAACAGTCAGACAAAACAATTTTACAGAGTTGTCCACTACACAGTAACAGACAGTGCACATCCATCGTCCTATTTGAAGCTACAATTCATCTTGTCTTAACAAAAAGTCTTCAGAAAGTTTTAAATTAGAATTCATAAAGCCTACAAGCCTATTTTATTTAGCACAAAGCCTAAGGCCATCCAAAGCCATCATTTAACACGTTTCTAATAATTGGATTATTACCTGCAAAAGGCACCGGCAACAACTGCACAATCCAGAAATTTAGCCAGATCTGGACAATGACAATGGCCCATACGAGTGTAACAAAGTAAATATCACTAGTTTTCTTTTTTCTAAGAAAAGAGCCAATCTCAGGTCTTTGTCTGCTCCCAGAAGAGGATGAAGAGGAGAATGATGATGAAGCATGTGGAGGCCGATCACCTTCTGCTGCTCCTAAAACAAAAAAAAATGCAGAGAAGTGGAAATTATCACATTAATGTTCAAAGAACAGAATATGCTCCATAGTCCCAGATTAACCCTTTTTTTGTTGGTTGGTTGGTTGGTTTGTCTGGGTTTGGGTTTTTTGGGGGTTGATTTTGTTTGTTTGTCTGGGTTTGGGGTTTTTTTGGGTTGGTTTTGTTTTTTTGTAATTTCTGTAAGACAAGATAGCCTTGGCACTGATCTTTTTTGAGAAGCTATAACAGGGCTGTGTAAACTCCCCCACATCACGCAACGCCATGCCGAGTGGCACTGGCAAGAGGAGAGAAGAAAAGATGCTACAGCCTCTAAGAGGCCTACTGTCACAGCAGGTAAATTACAAGCCAAATACATTTTATCAAAGAACCATAACAGCCCGAAAAACACAACATGCAATTCACTTCTAAAAGAAAACTAGTCTTAAAAGAAATCTCTGATTTCTCTTTATTTCAAGTTCTTAAAAAGAAATCTTAGATTTGCTCAAAAAACAGAACTCAAATATTTATCAAAGGGAAGTGCTAAAAGCCAAAACAGAAAAATAAAGGAATTTAATATGAAGTCTATGCCTCGAGATTAAAGTTATCCAACACTTTTTGCCCCAAAAGCCCTTAGTAGAGTCACTTTTATGAAAGTAAAAAAAAAAAAAAAAAAATCCTTCTTTTGGTAATGAAAAACTCGACCAACATATTTTTGCAATGAAGAAAATCTTAATTAAATAACAGCAACAGTGTTGTTAGGAGCAGTATCAATTAAATAGCCTCATTCTCTTACAGCTTCCCTATTAAACAGAGAATGCAAAACAGATGAGGAAGTGCTGACAGGGAAAAGAGTTAATCAAAAGACTAAAAGCTCCTACTGGATCCCAAGAAAAGAAAGCTTTTTCAGAATGCAGCTCTGCAACACTTCAAGTGAAACTGTGAAACTGAATTGGCACTGCCAATGATCAGTGTTCTCCCCATGACAAACAGACTCCATAGCATCAGCTCCACCATTCAGACTCTATGAGAAGTCAGGTCACAAAACTGACCCACCCAAAAAAGCCACCAAATTTTGCAAATGAAAAAAGTCACATTCTGTTGGCAAGATACGCTCTGCAAACCAAGGCATGAGTGGCTTTAGAGTAATTTTAGGTTCTGCAAAACCCCATTTAACGTCCTTCATGATATTTTTAGAGATGAAACCTGAAAAACACTTATTTTCCAACTAACGGAAGTACTACAGTCTTTCCCAAATAGCTAACATAACACCCAGTAAAAACTCCTAGCAAAGTCAGAATGTACGGTACTTATTTGAATGTAATAAAAACAAATGTAATAATAAAAAAGTCAATTTTCCAGACATGTTCTTTTCTAAACACAATATGTTCTCTGTTAAGTCTGCTTCTTGATGGCGTAGCATTTTGAATTATTCTCCTCTCCTTCCTTAAATAAAAGGAAAAAGGAAAGGCAGCATAAAGAGGAAGGCAAGTGTCTGTATCTCTATGGAACAGGGTATGAGAATAAAGTCTTCAGAGTGAGATGAAAAGGTGATTTTATTATTAATGAAAAAGTCTTTCAGAACACCACGATAAGGGTATCCCTTCACAAATAACCCTACGTCTGTAGTTTCAAGTGAAAGATTTTTTTCTTTTTTTAAGAAAACAAGCTGGAGGGAAGGGAGGGTAAGAGCCATGACTACATTTAAGGATTTCAGTATCTATCACATTCAAAGCCAACAAGACAACAAATACTGCAGTGGTATCTGTGGATTTTGTCCTTCCTGTATACTCTGGAAATTCTTGGAACATCAGGAAGGACAAGTTAGGCCACCTGCACTGGTACCATTAAACTCCTCATGCCCAACACTAAATACCAGTATTCAACAACAAAATAAGGAAATCCATGAGTGTACAGAAAACCCCATAAAATCAGTAGAGCTTATTTCCCCCCTCTTTTCATGATCAAATTTAAGGAGAACTGTAAAACCATGAAGCTTTGCTTGGTTTATAGTCAATTTAACACGGTATAAGCATTGTTGTTGCTACAGACAATTAACCTTGACAACCATTAACATATTTAGAATATAAGGGAGATCTCCTCCTGAAGCCTGATATCCACCTGGCTGAAGATGTGAAAACTTTCGAAGTTTTAGACTTCTCATAAAACAGAAGTGTGTTACATAAAGTTTCAAAGCAAGGTAACAAAACGTCCAAAAATCACTTTAGAGAAAAACCAAAAGAGCTGCTGTTTCTCAGTCCTGTAGATAAAACCTTTTGCTCTGTAAGAACAATGTTTCATTACCATTCACACAGAAGATCCAAATCAAAGATGACCAAAACATATATTCTTAGCATTCTGTTCTGTGATGTGTGTTAATTCTCAGACTGTTGGATAATTATTATTATTATTATTAGGAATAAACAGGAAACTCCATATTTTCTTTTCCTGCTGTGAAGGAAAAGAACAGAATTTGCAACACAAAAAATCGTCTGGTTAACTGTCTCAAGAAACTACGTCAAAAAACATTCACCACAAGACACCTTTGTAAAACCACAAGTTTTCTTTTGGCCAAGAGAGGTTACAACTTGAAAACAGGAAAAAAAAAACCAAAACACTGTCTTAAAAAAGAAGAAAAACTAAAACAAACATACATAAGTTATTAAAAAAAAAAAATCAACAGACAACACCACAACCACTTAGCACATTTGTTGGAGAGTGTTGCTTGACAAGATGTCCAAAATCCAGCTAAAGAAAAAATAATCTCACTTCCAAAATTAAAGATTAGAGAGAGCAATATAAAACAACTGTCACCATGATGCTCCATTCTCAAATTTCAGGACACACATTTGATGATAGTAATGTCAAATGTAGAAAGAAAGAGAAGAGTAAGTTGCCTAAAGCTGCCTTTTTTTTATTTAAAAATGAAGCATGTTTTCAAGTACAGCTTATATAGATATACGTAAAACTAGGAAGTGGGCTTACACTTCATCAAAAGATTTCTTAAGAGCCTGTTCTACATCAGTTTAGCAGTTTAGTAACCATTTTAGTTTCATGAATGGCAGCCTTTATAGATAAGTTTTTAAAGCCAGACACTCAAAGCATGCTCTCTCCTGCACAATCGCTGTTTCCTCGTCTGGAACATGATTTACATGTTACAGACAATATTAAGAACATATTGTCTTGAAGCAAACAACTCCTTGACACAGCCAATTTCAAATTAAAGTTTTGAAAGTCCTTATTCTGTCAAGTTGAATGACTTGTTTTGTCTTCTTATGGGAAATGGATGAAATCTTTCACTTTCTAGAGATCTCCAGAATAGCTCATTTCTCTAGTATTGCATTCTGTCCAAGGCCTACCCGGAAAAATGATGGTAAGGTTCAAAAGCAGCAATGGGCATCTAAACACCCTCTTTCCAACTTCTTACAGATTTCTACTTGTGTTATTGTAAGTCCAAGTATCTTGATTCAAGTTACAATGCCAAGTAAACTCACTATAAGAAAGACTTTAAGCATGTCATAGTTAAACACTGAACAAAGGGGGTTTTGTCACTGTGATGTACACAAGAAATATTCCAGTCTGTCTGTACCTGGTCCAGAAATCCAGTTATACCACGTAACAGCCAACAAATCAAAAGGTGGCTAGGGAAATAAATAAAAAAAAAAATAAGAGGAGGAAAAAACCCATGCCCTTTTTCTTAAAAAAAAAAAAAAAAAATCCTTCTAGACTGGCCTTCTAAATGCACAGACACTGTGTAAACTGTCATTTGCAAGACAGCTTTTATATTATTGTTGTCTTATTTTTAAAAACAGATAAACCTGGTAAATATAAATGTGCTTTTTGGACAGGATGAAGAGAGGATAAGGACTATTTTGAAATTTGTTCTTAATTCCCTCCAATTTCATGCCTTTAGAGCAAATTCAAATGTTTCTTACAGAGTATTCAGTCACCTGAGGGTTGTGAGGAACGTTCATTACTGGACTCATCTTCTGTCATTGAAATCGCCATGGCAATTGTTGAAGCAGCAATGGAAATCATCTGCCCAGGAAGCTCTGCCCCTGTAAAACATACACATGTACACAAATAAGAAAAAAGTTTAAGCCTTAAAATGTTTTATTTGTTGCTTGATAACCACTGAAGCTGTCAATCAACAAGAAATTATACGGCTGTTAGTTTTTAATATGTATTATATGTAGTCAATAAGACCAAACAGGAATGAATGCTATTAATTTTAGTATTACAGTACACCTGGAGCCAAAACACAAAAACAGTTATTTGTTAAAACCATTAGCACTTTCCTTGCTAATGAACCACTACCAATCAAGTCATTCAGAGCTGCTGGCAGCCTGATTAATCTAAAAATCTTTACACCAGGTAATCAATTTTACTAACCAAGATTATGACAACTTTCAAAGAAACTAAAACAGCAAGACAGGAAAAAAAATTCACAAAATTATCACAGCTGGAATGGAACACCTGACATCTGCTTTTATGCAAAATTGACTCACAACAGCCAAAACCTATTTTTCTCAAAGTCTAAATACAAATCATAGTTTTAAGAAACTGGTATTTTAAAAACAAATGACTGGATATAGGAAACTTGGTGAACAGAGTTGTCTCAGTTTCTCTCATACTCAATATTTCAGGAGCTACAAAATCCATATTGCTCTTTTCTTTCAAAATTAGCCTCTCACTTGTGACTGAAGTGCAGGACCTGACAACAACCCCATGCAACACTATAGGCTTGGGGATGAGTGGCTGGAGAGCTGCCTGGCAGAAAAGGACCTGGGGGTGCTGGTCAACAGCCAGCTGAACATGAGCCAGCAAGACCAACAGCATCCTGGCTTGTATCAGAAATGGTGAGACCAGCAGTAAGGAAGTGATCATGCCCCTGTACTCGGCACTCATGAGGCCACAGCTTGAGTATTGCATTCAGTTTTGGGCACCACAGTATAAGAGAGACATTGAGGTGCTGGAGCAGATCCAGAGAAGGGGAACCAAGCTGGTGAGGGGTCTGGAGAACATGTCTTATGAGGAGCAGCTGAAGGAACTGGGACTGTTTAGTCTAGAGAAGAGAAGGCTGAGGGAAGATCTTATTGCTTTCTACAACTACCTGAAAGGAGACTGTAGAGAGGTGGGTGTTCATCTCTTCTCCCAAGTGACTAGAGATAGGACAAGAGGAAATGGCCTCCAATTGCACCAAGGGAGGTTTAGATTGGATATTAGGAAAAATTTCTTCACTGAAAGCGTGGTTAGGCATTGGAACAGGCTGCCTAGGGGGAGTCCCCATCCATGGAGGCGTTCAAACAATATGCAGACGTGGCACTTCAGGACATGGCCTAGTGGTCATGGTACCGTTGGGTTGATGGTTGGACTTGATGATCTTAGATGTCTTTTCCAACCTTCATGATTCTATGATTTCAAATTTCCTGGGCTTGTCTTGTGCTTGAAACTACCTATAGGATCCGATAAACTTAAGCAATTGGGTTAGATAATGAGAGTCACTACTTTCCTACGGAAAAGAAACAGGAGTCCACTGCAATGATTTTCTGTAAAGAATCAAAGACTCACTTCAGCATAAGTAAACCACTTTGAAACAAACATACAAAAAAATCTTCGAGTAAATTCTTGCAATCCATTGAATTTACAGTAACATGGTCCAGATTCTTTCACTTGACTTTACAGAACTTTTGCCTCCAACAGTAAAGGAAACAGTGACTTGTTCCTTACCAGAAGACTCCTTTCCATTCTGCTGTTCGTGCAACATGCCTATAGTCATCAGAACAACTATAACCAGAAACACAGGAATTCTCCAGGAACCTGCCACAGAAGCTGAAAGATACAGGGGTGGGGTGAGTTGTTTGTTTTTACAAGAAAATAATAAACTCTACATTTAGCAAAACCAAGAAAGACAACACATCAACCAAGAACAAATCTGGGCAGAAGCTAAGAAGTGTCATAAAGCAAACAAAGTTTTCTACATTCGTGGAAAGGAAGAATAGAAAACACAGCAAACAAGTTGTTACCCTAACTACAGTGACTTTAAACTATGCTGACACACAGAATAATATTAGAAACAACATTTACATGAAAATACACACAAAATAAAAATATTTTAGATATCAGAGGTAAATAACGTTCCCCTAAAAAACCCTATACTTATGTTAGATCTCCACAATGTGGTACCATGCAGTGCCACCTTTGGTTCTGGCTTTTCAGCTAGCACTTCCAGCAAATACAGGACTTTCAAAATGTAAGAAAATGCAAAGCCATTATGTGTGGCTTAAAAATCTCAGGGAAGTGTCCCCACACGGTCAGAACAACCACTAAAGCACAGTAAATCATGAAGTACACTGTGAAGCCTTCCATTATGATAGCCTTCTATTATTTGCATGATATTTCCACCATAAACTCTGATATTATAATAAAATCTGATAATCTGCTATATTAAATACATAAAATAAGTCTAATACTAATAGGTTACTATAATCTTATATGTGTATTAACAGATTATATAGATTACTGGCAAATTTGATTTGATATTGTTGGTATCATATCCACATGCTTGTTGACTACAAACAGAATTCTTTTTTTTTTTGCTTCTATTACTACTTAAATGCATTTTACAGTTTCAGCCACGATTAATAGCAGGCTCCCAAGAAATTAAAAATCATCACAAGTGAAAGTCTAAACCCACCCACGTGACACCAGTACCAGGTCTGGGAGCCAAATAAAGGCAAACCATGGGAAGTACAAAGTGGGCAGGAGGAATGGAAGACACAAGTTGCTCAGCATCTTGACGCCTTCCCATTCCCTACTGCAACCCTCTCTGCTGGCCACATGCAGACAAATTACTGAGCAAACAGACTAATCTCAGCTAGGACTCCAGTATAAAGATTTTGTGGAAGAGTAAGTGAGAAGCTTTGTTTGCAAGACAACAGAATCCCAAAGGATGCTTCAGACTAATAACTTGTTACTCACCTAAGTGGAAGAGCAGCATAATCCAGACAGGGACAGAGACTGCTTTCAAGTAACGTTCCGTGCTTATAGTCCACTTGAATGAAACCATCAGCAGGTAACCAACTACCAACGTCCAGATCTTTAAGAAAAAGGCACGCACAGGTATGTACAACAGAGATACATTTTGATATGTGTGTGTATAATATACACAGGCACATATCCCTAACTGCCAAGAGAACTGAAGTCAGGTTCTAATTCTTTAAGAAGCTTGTATTTCAGGAGGCAGTTTTAATTACAGGAAGTTTTGCTTCATGTAAGAGAAATGTAAAGTTTGTGTGAAGCCTAAGGGCAGGCTAGATGTGCTTTTGGTCTGCCTTCAGTACGGTTCCAACACACTTTGCTGGACACAAACCCTGAAGGAAGATGGTTTTGCACCTGAGACCAAGCAATTACTCTGGAACTACTATTGAGAGGTGAGAACCTGAATGAAACAGGGCCACCAGTAGGGTCACAAGGAGACAGAGCCAGCAGAGCACGGCTCATTCCAGCCCAGAGCAGCTTGTCAGCTGCTGTGTTCCAGTCCAGAGAGAAAAAGGGAGCTTTAATCCAAAGATAAGCACTAGGAAGCACAACAAAAACTGCTGTTCCTCGGCAATGTTGGCCCATAAATCAGTCATGCCTTTACATGGCTTGTGACACCTAATTTTATCAAATATTTAACAAAAAACACTGAATAGAAAGAAAAATGTCCATGACAACATATCAAGAGTAGGATGTGGTCATTTTGGTTTTACTGCTTCTAATTGCTTTCTACAACCCTGTTACAAATCACAATACAGAATTCTAATTAAGAATCTTGAGACGAAGAATTTGACCTTGAAAATGCTGAAAAGAAGAAAGCAGAAACCAGGAGAGGCAACAGATGAAAAGCTGCTGTTTATCAGAAGATGTGAAATAAAGAGGGTATGAAAATCTGTAAAAATAAACTCAGTGTTGCACTCTTTAAAAACAAAAAAGACAAACCACAACAACATTTCAGACCCAAATTCACAAACATTCCCTATCCATAACCAGTCAAGGACACCTTCAAATTCATCCCTAAAAATCCACAAATCCCAATAAAGTTTAAACAGGAACTTGTATTAACAGCACTTAATTTCACTGTAAGAAGTAAGAATACACTGACAGACACAGAACTAGCAACTAGACAGAATACACCAAAAGAGCTTTCACCTCTTTACTCCACACTATATGTCTCACATCAGAGGTAATAGTCCCTGTGAAAAGCAGGTTTATGTGACTCCTCCCAGGTACCTCACTCACGTAGAGAAAAATCTTAATTGTACTGAATTCAGCAGTCAAGTAGTGATGGACCCTATTAGCTTCATGGGGAACATTCATGCACACAAGATAATTTAAAATTGCTTAAGAAATGTGAACAAATGCATACCCTTTTCAGAATAACCTTTCTCAGCAAGGCTGATCAGTCCAACTTTTCACTGCTCCCTATCTCTAGTTCTGCACCAGCAGAACTGCATAATGCTATGGCCAAACGGGGACCCAAGACAAATGTCTCAAACTAACAGAACCCTTAGACATCAAAACTAAAGTCATAAACAGTAAAACAAAAATTGATCTGAAATGCACAGCAGCACTCATTTAACAGCACAGGTTCTTAACAAATTCACTCACAAGGCATATTCCAACACAATTGTAATTGCAAGAGACAGCTCAGCATGAAGATGCTCTCCTACACCCTCACATCAGCCCAACAGCATCTTCATATCGTAGATGTTCCAGCATCAAGCCAAATTTTCTCATTAGCTTTTAAACTTAACAATAAATTACAAATAGGAGACTCAGGAATTTCAATAAACTACACATTCTGGTTAAAAATATGCCAAAGGCAGGAGGCTAACAGGGCACAAACCTATGTTTAGCAGCCAACACAGCAAAATATGTTGCACTGCTTTTAGCCATGCATGTAGCTGAGCTAAAAGCTAACATGTCAGGATCTAGGTATATTTTTAAGTAATAATTTTTTGGGTTTTAAGTTACAATAATTCATCAATTCTCATTTTCAAAAGCTTAGCAAATGACCCAAATAAAAGTATTTATTTCTATTGAATAGAGAGAAATATCTTATTTTAAAATAAACAAGTCATCTTGTTTTGGAGATCAAACAATAACAACCCTTGAAGCCCTCTAAAAAAACCTATGCAGTCAACTGACTGGTGCAAGAGGTTTCATTCAGTGACACTGTAACCAGCTCTTTACTGATTCATACAACGGCCAAGCACTTCACTGCCCAGGAACTAGGGTAGCCTGCCTCTCTGCCTTGGGTAGCCTGCTTCCAACAATTCATAGCTGAAAGCAACTGACAAAGCAAATTAACAAATTGACACGGACTAGGATTTCATCCCATACTAACCTGACAACAGGCTACTTTTTTTTTTTTCTTTCCCTTAGTCCTCTAAAAGCACATTATATGACCTTTCCCACTGTTCTTCTGAATGGTCTCCAAAGGTTTTAGCTACAAGAGCGTGTGAATATTAACAGCCTCTTTACTGTCAGCTCAACAACTGACATCATGCAAATGAAGAATAAAAGATACTGCTTACTTTGATTAAAATTAAGCTACTGTAATTACTGCACTGAAACTAGAATGGACGCAAATTCCATGTTAAACCAAAAGGCCTATAAATGTGATTTAGAAGAGCACAGAGCTAACCAAGTAACTAACACACACACTTCAGATACTGCAAAATGCATTCGCTACCATAAACTACTTATCAAGCTGAAGTCAGTTGTCAATGCCTAACTTTGACCAAGTACTCTGAGATTTTAAATGCCTTTTCAATCACAATTACTATTTACAGACATGCTCAACTCCCATATATCACAATTTTAGGATGGTTTCATCCTGTAAGCTTTCCTTCTTCCTCCCCTCGCTTATCTGCATTATCTGAGCAGACAGTGGAGACCTCATTTCTCACATTTCCTTTGCATTTTGTAGCACCCCTCGCAAATTGAACAAAATGCTCTTTTGCTTTTAGACATATAAAGTAGAACTGCCTGCTTCCCGGAACAAATAGCTGTAAGATTGCAGTATAACTTCCTGGATTTCAGCATCCACTTTTGGGTTACGGTGGTAAATTTAAAAGGCCAAGTTTAGACACATCTAGGCCAGTCTAACAGGCTTCAGTTTTCTTTAGATTGTCAACTGGAGGCAAAAAAACACCACAGAAAGATGCAGCTTGTATGTTAAGCTCAAGCATCTGGTTCAGTGTTTTGATTTTTCTTTTAAATTTCAGTTGAAAAGTCTAGGATTTATCAGCATGACTGTATCACCAATGTTACCAAAAATCTGTTTCAGTTAAAGTTGACAGAATTTGAAAATCTCAGACACACTCTTCTGCTTTGGCATCATTTTTCAAGAATGAACTCCTTCTTACTATTCAGCTCTTGAAAACATTCATATTGATTTATATTGAAGAGTCAAATTCTTTATTCACACAGTTCACTCCCTTTTTTCCCACCCTATGAGGAAGTTAATCTCTAAGGGAGAGGTTTTACAGATGAGCTCATTTAATAGCTCACCGCTACTGAAAGCGGCTGCTCAGCCTCTCTCACCCCTAGACAGGCAGCACCACCTCTTCCACACACCGGCTTCAATGTCCAGCCAGCTCAAGCTCCCTAAGCTCATAAAAAACTACCCAGAAAAAAACCCCAAGGGTTCATAATCTAATTCAGTTGTAGCTAAACTGGCCCACGGAGAAAAGAAGGAACTAACAGGGCAACTGAAGCATGCACAGGAATGGGATAAGCAAAAACAGCTCCTCACTGGTAGCAAACACTGTCGGGACAACTCAGCTTCCTTGGAATGTCCCAACAACTCAACATCCAGCAGCAAACACATTTCTTATCTGCTTCATGTAAACCACTTCATGCTAACACAACAGTGAAGACTGAGTAGAATAACCAACAGTTACTTCTTTTGATACGTGCCCTTTCAACCTTTCAAAGGTTTCCAGCTTTTAACAAGTCAGGACCTACCAATGGCATGTTTCAAATCTTTAATTTTCTAGTTGATACTCTACCATCACCTTTTGCCATTTCAAGTGTTGGCTTTTTCCAGGCTGCTCTTTTCCAATTGGAAATCATACAACAAAGGTTTGTTTTGGTTTTTTTACTGGAGATATTTAAAGCTGTTTGATGCAATTATGGATCCAATTCAGTTTCCTGTTTTCCAGTTTGTCCAGGGTTACAACCAAAGGAAGTGTCCTAACTATCTCACCACTTCTCTTTAACACTTAAAAACAACATTTTCATTTGGAAATAGAGATTATTATTTTTTTTCTTAAAGTAGGAAATACTTAAAAACATTGACCAAACATTCACACAGCACTTGTGCAAACTTAAAACAATGCTGTGCTGAGTGAAGCTGCTTGAAGAAGTGATCTTTTAACAGCAGCTCATTATTTCTACCTCTTCCACCAGAGGCCACAGACTGGTGAAGGAAAATGAACCTACTGCAAAAGCTGAAGAGTGTTGGGCTTGAAAAATGAAGCAACTCAAGACATTAAATGCATTGCTAAAAGCCAAACTGTATTTGCCACTACAAACACTACAATGTTTTCTTTGTCTGTTCATTTGCAAAAAGTTTTCTAAACAATAAAGATAAGGAGTCAGGTGAGGAATTATGAAAATGTCATTTTGATTCCAGTTTTCAGAAAGAAAATTAACTCCATGTGTCTTTATATTCCACAGTATGCAAGAAGAAATATCCCACGGTGTGCAGAGTTTGTCAGAACACATAAAGTATAACCACCTTTCATTTGGCATGGAGACAGTCTTTGTGGAAGAGATACAAAAAAAAACCCCAAACCAACTAATCATGCACATAATACTACTGCCCACCTCAAAGCAAACTCAACCACATCTTCCCTTCACCAAGAAAGTCATCATTTACCTAAGCAGGTGAATGACATCCCAGTTATTTCCCTAAATGAACACAAGTAAGCATAAACCTGACAGCTTGGGTTATTCCTTGTCCTAAGCCCAAAGGACTAGGACAGTAAGCCTGTTGTTTCTTCTAGACCCTCCAGCAGTGACATATATCCCTGCAGATGTTTGGCATTGGCACACACAGGAAACAGAAGCCTGGTGGCTAGCGAGACTGTGAAGGGACAAAATTATGAACTTAGAATCACAATCCTGGGACAGAAGGGAACTGATCATTAAACTCAACACTGCCACACATGGGGTAAAAGTAGTTTCAATGTGTCCTGCAACATTTCCCATGCTGTGAATTTAAAGAAAGCCATTATCGCCAAGATATCCAGAAGACCACAGCTATGGATGTTGGAAATGCTCCTCCTTTAGTTCACTTTTCATGTCTTAACACAAAAGTTATTTATCAGAAACTCCACTAATAAAAACACTATTCAGAAATCAAACTTCAAGAATCACTTGTGAAACAAGGTTTTTCAGAGCACATAAAATTCCCTGCAGAGGGAGGGCCATTCCTCAGACATACTTCATGGTAACACTTCCACAAGAGGTGGTTCCTCAACATACACAACTACTTCTCCTTCTTATAGAATCATAGGATGGTCCCTTTAAAGAAAGAGACCTTTAAAGGCCATCTAGTACAACCCCCCTGCAGCGAGCAGCGAGATCTTCAACCATATCAGGTTGCTCAGAACCCATCCAATCTCAACTGGCATGTTTCCAGGGATGGGGCTTCTATTGCTTCTCTGGGCAGCCTGTGCCAGTCTTTCACCACTCTCATCATAAAATTTTTTTTCCTTACATCTAGTCTAAATTGACCCTCTTTTAGTTTAAAACCATTACCCCTTGTCCTATCACAACAGGCCCTGCTAAAAAGATCCTCCCCATTTTTCTTATAAGCCCCCTTTAAGTACTGGAAGGCTGCAATAAGGTCTCCCTGAAACTTTCTCTTCTCCAGGCTCTCAGCCTTTCTTCATAGGAGAGGTGTTCCAGCCCTCTAATCATTTTTGCATCCTCCTCTGAACCAACTCCAACAGGTCCATATCTTTCTTGTGCAGAGACTCCAGAGCTAGATGCAGTACTTCTGATGAGGTCTCACCAGAGCAGAGTAGAGGGGGAGAATCACCTCCTTTGACCTGCTGGCCATGCTTCTCTTGATGCAGCCCAGGATATGGTTGGCCTTTTGGGCTGTGAGAACACATTTTTGGCTCACAGTGAGCTTCTCATCCACCAACACCCCCAAGTTCTTCTCTGCAGGGCTGCTCTCAATCCCATCATCCCCCAGCATGTATTGATACCAAGAATTGCTCCAACTCAGGTGCAGAAACTTGCACTTGGCCTTGTTGAACCTCATGAGGTTTGCATAGACCCACTTCTCAAGCTTGTCCAGGCTCCTCTGGATGGCATCCACTCCCTCTGGCATGTCAACTGCACCGCTCAGCTTGGTGTCATCTGCAAACTTGCTGAGGGTGCACTCGATCCCACTATGTCATCAATGAAGATATTAACAGCACTGGTGTCCATACAGACCCCTGAGGGACGCCACTTGCCACCAATATTTCTTGATTCATTATAGAGGGCACAGTCAAAATTTTGCTGGACGGTTCTCTACCAAGCATTCCTTTCAGAGGTGGTGCAAAAACAAGTATCATTGCAACCAATTAATACATATAAACACAAAAAAATGCCCTAACTTTACATAGCACAGATCATCAGGCTCAAGGCTAGCATCAGCTCAGCGCCTGTGGCTGCACTTCACACATGAAACTAAACAGGTTCACAAGCCTTTTCAAGGAAGGCCCCTCACAGCAGGTTCTCCCAAAACTGAGGGTGTATGTGGAAGTGAAAAACAAAGGTGGAAAAGAAAACACTATCAACATCTCAGGCTTTCCCTGCCCTTCCCCATCCTGTTTTTAAATAGGTCACANAAAAATGAAGCAACTCAAGACATTAAATGCATTGCTAAAAGCCAAACTGTATTTGCCACTACAAACACTACAATGTTTTCTTTGTCTGTTCATTTGCAAAAAGTTTTCTAAACAATAAAGATAAGGAGTCAGGTGAGGAATTATGAAAATGTCATTTTGATTCCAGTTTTCAGAAAGAAAATTAACTCCATGTGTCTTTATATTCCACAGTATGCAAGAAGAAATATCCCACGGTGTGCAGAGTTTGTCAGAACACATAAAGTATAACCACCTTTCATTTGGCATGGAGACAGTCTTTGTGGAAGAGATACAAAAAAAAACCCCAAACCAACTAATCATGCACATAATACTACTGCCCACCTCAAAGCAAACTCAACCACATCTTCCCTTCACCAAGAAAGTCATCATTTACCTAAGCAGGTGAATGACATCCCAGTTATTTCCCTAAATGAACACAAGTAAGCATAAACCTGACAGCTTGGGTTATTCCTTGTCCTAAGCCCAAAGGACTAGGACAGTAAGCCTGTTGTTTCTTCTAGACCCTCCAGCAGTGACATATATCCCTGCAGATGTTTGGCATTGGCACACACAGGAAACAGAAGCCTGGTGGCTAGCGAGACTGTGAAGGGACAAAATTATGAACTTAGAATCACAATCCTGGGACAGAAGGGAACTGATCATTAAACTCAACACTGCCACACATGGGGTAAAAGTAGTTTCAATGTGTCCTGCAACATTTCCCATGCTGTGAATTTAAAGAAAGCCATTATCGCCAAGATATCCAGAAGACCACAGCTATGGATGTTGGAAATGCTCCTCCTTTAGTTCACTTTTCATGTCTTAACACAAAAGTTATTTATCAGAAACTCCACTAATAAAAACACTATTCAGAAATCAAACTTCAAGAATCACTTGTGAAACAAGGTTTTTCAGAGCACATAAAATTCCCTGCAGAGGGAGGGCCATTCCTCAGACATACTTCATGGTAACACTTCCACAAGAGGTGGTTCCTCAACATACACAACTACTTCTCCTTCTTATAGAATCATAGGATGGTCCCTTTAAAGAAAGAGACCTTTAAAGGCCATCTAGTACAACCCCCCTGCAGCGAGCAGCGAGATCTTCAACCATATCAGGTTGCTCAGAACCCATCCAATCTCAACTGGCATGTTTCCAGGGATGGGGCTTCTATTGCTTCTCTGGGCAGCCTGTGCCAGTCTTTCACCACTCTCATCATAAAATTTTTTTTCCTTACATCTAGTCTAAATTGACCCTCTTTTAGTTTAAAACCATTACCCCTTGTCCTATCACAACAGGCCCTGCTAAAAAGATCCTCCCCATTTTTCTTATAAGCCCCCTTTAAGTACTGGAAGGCTGCAATAAGGTCTCCCTGAAACTTTCTCTTCTCCAGGCTCTCAGCCTTTCTTCATAGGAGAGGTGTTCCAGCCCTCTAATCATTTTTGCATCCTCCTCTGAACCAACTCCAACAGGTCCATATCTTTCTTGTGCAGAGACTCCAGAGCTAGATGCAGTACTTCTGATGAGGTCTCACCAGAGCAGAGTAGAGGGGGAGAATCACCTCCTTTGACCTGCTGGCCATGCTTCTCTTGATGCAGCCCAGGATATGGTTGGCCTTTTGGGCTGTGAGAACACATTTTTGGCTCACAGTGAGCTTCTCATCCACCAACACCCCCAAGTTCTTCTCTGCAGGGCTGCTCTCAATCCCATCATCCCCCAGCATGTATTGATACCAAGAATTGCTCCAACTCAGGTGCAGAAACTTGCACTTGGCCTTGTTGAACCTCATGAGGTTTGCATAGACCCACTTCTCAAGCTTGTCCAGGCTCCTCTGGATGGCATCCACTCCCTCTGGCATGTCAACTGCACCGCTCAGCTTGGTGTCATCTGCAAACTTGCTGAGGGTGCACTCGATCCCACTATGTCATCAATGAAGATATTAACAGCACTGGTGTCCATACAGACCCCTGAGGGACGCCACTTGCCACCAATATTTCTTGATTCATTATAGAGGGCACAGTCAAAATTTTGCTGGACGGTTCTCTACCAAGCATTCCTTTCAGAGGTGGTGCAAAAACAAGTATCATTGCAACCAATTAATACATATAAACACAAAAAAATGCCCTAACTTTACATAGCACAGATCATCAGGCTCAAGGCTAGCATCAGCTCAGCGCCTGTGGCTGCACTTCACACATGAAACTAAACAGGTTCACAAGCCTTTTCAAGGAAGGCCCCTCACAGCAGGTTCTCCCAAAACTGAGGGTGTATGTGGAAGTGAAAAACAAAGGTGGAAAAGAAAACACTATCAACATCTCAGGCTTTCCCTGCCCTTCCCCATCCTGTTTTTAAATAGGTCACATGTGGTCTCTACACAGCTGATCTCTACCAAGTTGTGAAAACAAACCAAAAACCGTGGTTTTGGTAAGATGTGTTTACAGTCAGTACCTGCCTGCATGATTTATAACTTACAATGTCGAATAATGAAAGGATTATTATAAGCAGCAGAAAGAATACTTAGGGGCTTTTTCAGGTGTGAAGTTTTTATGCTGGGCAAGTTTTAGAAACCTGCAAGCCAGCTCTAAAAAGAAAGGGAAGGAAAACAAAAACCCAAACTATGTGAAATATTCAAAAAATAGGAATTATATGCAGCTAAAAATCAGAACTGTGTTTTTCTCATTTATAGTTACTCCAGCATTATAGTCAAACTTAACCTTTTCTTTTGCTAGAAGAGACACTGCCCATCAGGTGAGCTTGACATAATGTAGATGCTTTTCCACCCCCACCAGTGACATTCAGTAGCACCGTGGAAGCCAAGCACCTGGGGACCTGGGACCCTAAACATTTGCCAAGAAGCATGTTTGAGAATTTCAGTCTGCAATGGTTATTTGGGGGCTGCAGACACCTAGTGCCAACACAAATGGCAGTTTCCACAAACGGTGGATGTCTTTGATAGCTTCCCTGACAGGGAGCAGACAGTAGACTAGCCAAAACAGACAACACCTACTTGGACGTATTCCAATGCAGCAGCCATGGCAAATAGTCTTTCCAGATTTGCCCAGCACTGTAGCAAGGAAAGGATGGATGAGGTCCTCTAACTGCATGCTACCCACTAGAGCAACATGAGTTGTACCTAGTACAGCCAGAAATATAAAATACACTGACACACATACACACGTGAGTACACCGGTCAGACCCTGACCAATAACTTGTGACAAACCAAGGTGGAAAGACCGGCCATGTGGGAAAGAATCTGACAGCCCTGCAACAGAGTTGACTCCATAGAATTCTGCCAATTATGATTACATCAGATTTAATTTACTAAAATGAACTTCAGAGCCAATGTAGAGCAGCTGTATAATTCATTTCATTTGCTAGGATCTACAAACTAACTATTTTCTAAATAAATGAGCAAGTGTACCCTGCTGGGGAAAAAACCTAAAAATACAACCAATAGCTGGCATTTCCTGTGTATTACTGTAATCTGGAATTTATAACCAGCTCCCAGCAACCTACTCCATTTCTCCAGCAAGCTTCTTCAAAGGAGATGCAGGAATTGCAAAGCATGAAGGTAAAGAACAGGAGACAGCGGGAATGAGATGCCTGCAGACTAGCCTAGATCTTGGGTCTGGTTTTCAAATGCAGCGTTCTGCAATCACCTACCAAACGGTTCTATTGTGGAGGTATCTACAACTCCTAATTCCTAAACTGCAGATGTGACTTAAGAATCACAGACAGGAACATAGCTGCTTCCCAGTCTCCACTCATCAACACCCTGAATGGCTTTCCCAGATTTGAGGACAACAGCACAGGAATGCTCTGTAACATACTGGTGCCAAGATGCAGTTTACTATGTGATTATCACATACAATTGCTGCATCTGGGAGAACATTTCTTTCTGGAACCCAAGAGAATTTCTGTCTCTGTATGATGGCCTAGTAGATACCATAAAAATACCCTTAGTTAAAGAACATCAGATTGGTATCCCAAAACTCCATAATTGTTCTCATTCAAACTTTAATGATGGACATCCTCTCACTTCTACAGAGGGCATCAGAAAGGGAGAAGACAACCATGCATGTTCTTTCTCTCTGTAAGCAGCAAGGCCATCCAGGTGGGACAAAGCTCCAAATAAGAATAAACACACTGTCCACCTCTACAGCCCCAGGCAGAACTATTGATGGCTGGAACACAGACACTCAGAGTTCACAAGATGAAAATTACCATAAACAAATGTACTACGCTAGTTGTATGCTCGTCTCACATTTAAAACAAGCCATGCTTACTCGTCTCTTTTATGCTTTTAATAAATGATTTATATATCATATTCTTGGCAAGAAAATATTCCTTCCTGTCTAAGAAGAAAATTTCCCTTTTTTAATGTTAATTAAGTTACTCCCTATCAAAATATTTCAAAACAGAGAAATCTAGATTGTCTTAGTAGGCTGCTAAAAGAAACAGTACAAGAAATGAAATTACCATTACTTTTGCTTTTCACATAGTTTATCTACAAACAAAAATAGTTGTGATCTTCATGTAAGATAACACAGAGAAGGAATCATGGAGGATTCAGATCTCCAAGAAGAACAGCACAATGGAGCAAACTGAGTTGTAATATCCAAAATTCCCATGTTGCTAACAAGCAGACTGCACACATGCAAACAGCGTCCTGCAATGTAGCATGGCAATTAAACAGCTTTTAAATACTTAGCTGAAGTTAAAGCAGATGCTATTAACTGATCCAGCTCAAGGCTTCCCGGCAGCAAGGATAAAACCAAGTTATCCTGCTACAGCTCTGAGATAATACAAATCAAGTAACAGCAAAATTCAAGAAACTGGAATAGGTAAACACCATGACGTGCACAGATAATGCCAGGCTGAGTTGAGATTATTTACAAAGGGAAGTCCCATAGTTTATTTCTCATCTAGGGCTCCAGAAAGAGCCACAGGCAGCTTTCTTTGAAAGATACACCAACTAGTTTGCTTAAGGAAGTCTATGGTCAGTTATTTTGATGAACCCAGAATCTTCCCAAGGAACTCACATCAGAAGCATTCTGGGAGCTTACTATCTTTTGCTCAGTTAAAATCTTACACTACTTCAACAGACACAAGTGTCACATCAGAAACACTGGTGCAAAACAAAAGTACCAGGCACTGCTAAACAAAGCTGCGCTGAGCCTGCACAGCCACCCAGCAGAGCATTACAGCCATAGCTGTGAGGTTCAATCAGCGCAATTGCCTTCCATACCCAGTGCAAGCTTAATTGGCCAAGCTTGAATAAAGAACTGGGTGTAGTGAAGTCAGTAGCAATACCACCGATTTGTTAAAAATAAAACAAGAAGGCCAATGCAAAGGAAAGTCTTAAGCTTATCAAGCAAATTGTGGCAACTACTCAAAGCCTCCCATCAGTACCAAGCCGTGCTTACGTTCTTCCACCACTCAGCTGAAAGAAAAGACGGTTGTATCTTGCCTCTTTATAAAAAGAGTCTCTATCTACTCAGTCTTAATCATACTTCTGAGGATAAAAGAACCAGAAATACATCTCCCCTTACACTTTTCAGCATATGACAACATTTCAGAATAAAAAGCAAAGAAAATCTCTTCATCCAATGTTTACCTTCAAGAGGCAAATCATGTTCTCCAATCCATCCTATCCATACTAGAAAAGGTTCAAAATACCCTTCACCAGTACATTCAGGAGAACTATTACTTTTTTGTTTCTGGTATGCACCTCCAAAGTTGTGTTTGAGGTATGAGCATGCCCTAGCTCCACCAAAGGAACAAAACTAGTATTCAAAGAAGAGGTTTAATTCAAAATCAGAAGTGTGAACAAGCTTGTTGGAGTTTGTTTGGGTTTTTCTTGACAGTTTCTCTGTCTTGCCCACACAAGATCACCAGTTTTAGGTAGTTCTTCAGTTTTATCTCCACGTATATCACCATTAAACCAACTGTGTATGTCACTGTCTATGCAAGAGAGGGGTTGTTGTTTTGTTTGTTTAAAAACATGGAGAAGCTTAAAAAAAAAATAAATCTTTGACACCAAGCAATCTGAGCCTGCCAATTGTACCTCGGTACTAGTAATTACAACTTACTGATCTTCTGTGCTTTCACACACCCATTTACTTTAGATCCCTTGTACTGTTTTCAGCTATAACCAACAAAGTGCAAATGAGTTCTGCCAAAGGTTTTAACTAGTCTTAATCTACTTAGGACACATAACGAAGAGCAGTCTCCCAGAATCTTTATCCCCATAAGTAAAATCTGTAAGTTAAACAAACAGCTTTACTTTTTAACGTTCAAGGTGAGTTGGCACAGTTTGATTCCTTAAAAAGACGAAGAAAAAAAAAAAATCAGTACACTGCGAAACAAGTCTTAAGATGCCTTTCCCCCCGAGTCACTTGCAAAGTCGAACTGTTTCAACAACACTCAGGACACATCTGACAGCTCAACTGGGTCGATGTTTGCCCAGGACCCCACCCGAATTCCCTTTGGCTTAACAGCCTCTCCAATCGGGGGCATGACTGAACGAGGGCCAGGAGACACCGCTGGAGGAAGCGCTTCCCTCCCTCCGCACTGCCCGGTGACACGACGCGCCCGGTGCCGCGGGCTGCGGCTCGGAGCGGGGTGAGGGCGGCTCCACACATCCCGCACCGAACCCGCCCGCCCCCAACACCTCATGCCCGCGGGGTGACAGATGTCTGCCTCCTTTAGCGTAAAACAATACGAAAAAAGGCGACGGCGACTCCAAACAGGCGCCTCACGATTTTAACCGCCTTGTGCCAGCAAACCCCCTCCCGCCGCCGCGCAACAAGTGAGATGGCGGCAGCCAGGGCAGGGCAGGCGGGCAGGGCGGAGCCGCCCCTCTCCGGTGGGCCGCGCCGCTCCGAGGCGGGGAGAGGAGACCCGGGGGCCGCCGCTCCCCCCGGCGAAACCCGGCACCCCCCCCCCCCCCCCAAAACCNCCCCCCCCCCTCCCAAGCCCCTGCCCGCCCGAGGCGGGCACTCACTCACCCACTGGCTGCTGAAGTAGTCCAGCCCCTGGCAGATGAGGCGGGCGGCCTGGGCCAGCAGCACCTGCACGCCCAGGGAGCTGCCCAGGCAGTAGAGCCCGTAGAGCAGCGGGCCCCCGGCGCCCAGCAGCAGTAGGAGCCGCCGTCGCCGCAGCACCTGCTCGCCTAGCGCCTCCACCCCGTAGTTGGCGAAGCAGATGGGCAGGAGGAGGGCGGCCAGCAGCACGGGCGTGCGGGAGCGGTGCAGGCGGCCGAGCCAGCGGCGGCCCAGCGCCGTCAGCGAGCTCTTGAAGGGGTGCAGGAAGGTGCCGCAGAGCACG
>VYZX01032188.1:435114-453769 GCA_013401335.1 Brachypteracias leptosomus
AGGGTGCCGGGAAATGTAGTTCTGCTCCGGGAGAGGCGGTAGCCGCGCCCCGACCCCCCTCCCGGCGGCAGGGCCGGCCAGGGAGTGTCTGGGAGGCCTCGGTCCCGCCCTTCCCGCTTCGGTAACCGGGGTGTGTGGGCCGAGGCTGCTCGGCGTCCGCGGTGCTTCCGCTGAAGACCCCGGCAAGGATCAGAGCCTGGGGGAGCCCAGCCGCGCACCCAGTCCCTGCTGCTGCCTCGGTCCCTGGGTGCAGAGAACGCTCGGGAATGCGCAGCGTCATTGCAAGGTGGAGAGCGAGACTGGTTGGACCAGCTGGAGAATTATGTCTTGTCCGAACGTGTTCTGGCATCAAATTATTTAACAAGGAAGCATCTACGCTTTGACTGGGAATTAGGCCCACTGAAAAAGTAGTTCTGTCTGGTATTTTTAGACCTGACTTTTATGATGTTACGTTGCATCAAATGTATTTTGCTAATAATCTAGGGAGGAGCTAATTCCCAGCACCTGGCATAGAGCAGACCTGTGGGTCTATGCACGAGGGTGACAGCTAACATTTTACAGGGGGTCTAAGTGTCTCTATAATAAATATGCTTGTTCTGAGCAAGTTTTGTGATCCATGACACTTGAACTAGCTCAGGGCTGCCGCTGTGCTACTCAAAACAGTTTTCCTTGCACAGCTTAACACAATCCTTCGGCAGGTACTAAAATAAAACCATAAAAAAACTACCATCAAATCCCCCAGAGGGATCTTCCTCTTTATTCTGAATGAGAGATGCAGCTTATCCTCTTAAGATTACAGAAGTTCCATACCTCTAACCCTTTCAGAGTGCATTGATTTATTTTTTTTTCCTTTTTTTTTCCACAGAGAAGTTTAACATTATGTAATGTAATGGTAGATCTGTGTTCACCAGGATTTTGATGGAGTGTTTCTTGCATGATGCAGATGTCTATAAACTGAAATTACCCTGAACACAATAGTTTTAAAGCTGTAAAACAGGAATATAACTATTCATAGCCCAGCTTTCAAAGGCAGAGCAATGTTAAGGACAACAGACTATAGCCAAGACCTATCCCTATCACCATCCCAAGGAGGAAAGGTAGGGAGATAGAGGGATTTCCACACACTCCCTGTAACTGTTGCATCCTACAGCTGTAGGTGAGGCTGGGCCCAGCTGGCTTCCTGGAGCTTTTGTGCTGCAGTCCCAACTTGTCCACCTTGCAAAACTTTTCCTGCCAGTTGCACACACACACATTTATAGAGGTCTCTCAGTTCCTGCAGCTCCTCATTTTCCTGTGATGAACAGATCACATGTAGGTTTGACAAAGTGCTTTAATTTCATGCACTGGAGGCATTTATAGGCCTATGAGTACGTTGTTTGATCCTGATGGTGATGAGGCACTACAAGCAATCATTCGTATGAAAAGCTTTTATTGCACCTTAAAATGATACTGTCACTCACTGCCCTTTGATCAGATAGAGCTGCCTCCTGGCAGGGTCTTTAAATAGGTAACAAGTACGTGTCGCTACCTGAACGTTTTCAGCTCCTGCAGAGCGGGGAAAACATGCCAAAAAGAGACTCTAATGGCTCATTATTATACATCTATTGCATTTAAGTTCAATTAGCAAGTGTCAATTAGGATTTACACGGAGGCGAGTTTAGAGTACAGATCCTTCTGTTAGATAAACAGAGATGCCAGCAACTCAAATCTTCACAGGTGCATTCTCATTCCTTTGAATTTCCTAACAGACTCAGGATGTCATGTTTTTCAGGACTACAAATTAATGTCACTTCTTTGACTTGAGTGAAGTTATAAATACTGATTTACACAAGCTGAGGGTTTGGACCCTACTGTAGGAAACCTTTCCCATTCTCTGTTTCACTATTCATTATAAACAACTAAACATATCAGAAATAAAATTTTTAAAAGAAACAAAAAAACAACAAAGCCACAATGCAATAAAATAAAGATTTCTAACTCGTGTACTACCACAACATGAGCACTTTGGAACAGTGACATTGACCATAAACATCAGAAAACAATTTCTGAGGTGATAGCTAAGATAGGATGCATGACCTTCACAAGACGCACCTCAAGCTCTGAAAACTCAATTCCACAACAGTTTTCAAACAGCAGCTGCAGCCTTAACAGCTGCTTTTGTTCAAGATTTCAAATCTTACGTGATTTTAGATTATCTGCCCATTTAGGTATAAGTTGTACTGATACATTGTGGTGTAGGCATTTTTATGGCCCTAGATAAGTAGTGCACTTCAGGCTCCTGTACTGCCAGAAATTTCCAGCAGTCCCTTTGGGTGCATTTTTGCTAATAGTAATTCCTCAGGGGTGAAGAGGGCATCAAAGGAATGCTTTTGTGTCAGTGTAGAAAACATGTATGTGCCTAAAGGTACACATGATAAGCATTGATAGTCCTTGGTGCTCTTCTGTTTCCCAGAGGGACATATAAGAATGAGGTGTTAACTAGTAAGAGAGAAGCTTGTAACTTCTGTCTGCTGCTGCCCTAGTACCCATGATTTTGTGCACTGAACTGAAGCTTTTTGAGTCTCCTTCAAGAGCCCTCAGACACTCCTAGTGATTATTCACTCAATGTGCAGTCAACAGAGACCAAAGTTACAAGAGGTCTTTTACGCAGTACCAAACTACTGGGTACTGAGGTGGCCAGGCAGCAGAGGAGAGAGACAAACAATGCTGGCAACAGCAAGTTAATCATGATTTATACCTGAAATAACCACAGTAAACTATGAAATAACTCAGTAATGAAGCCACAAGGTGTCAGCACTGGCCTGTGTATTTAGAAAATAACCCTATCCCTGCTTGAGAGATGTTATTTGTTTTAACCTATGTTACCGAACAATTGTGAACATTCAGTTGAGGTTAATATCATTTCATTGATTCACCTCAGCTTAATGACAAAGTAATCTCCTCTTCAGATGAAAGAAATACTCAACATAAACTAGTACAGTTTCAATAGTAGCAGGACCAAAGGGGAAAAAAAAAGGTTATATTTAAAGTTCATCATTAAGATATAAACTTTTTTTCTTTAGGTCATTGGCACATACCTTTGCATTTTGAGCTAAATAAAAAAAATATTTTATGCAGATCAACTGCCAAGACAGCATGACTCCAAATTAAATGTCATTTACAATATAGTGGTAAAAAGAAAATGAAAACCAGCTCTTAGGAACACCAGCTCTGGTTGTACCCAGTGATTATAGCAGTGACTGACTCTATTGCAGAACTTTGATCAGTATCTCTGTGTATGATATTATCAACAGTGCTATACTTGAACGATTAATGTAGAAAACTATCAATCTCGTTCATTAGCAAGGGGAATGAGCTGCATGGTCAGGTTAAGGCAGAGCAGTCAATAGCACCAACACAGAGATGCCCACTCAGTGGACCAGCACGCAAAACACAGCACCAGTAAGACCTTGGGATGAACAAAATCCAGAGCACTACCTTGCTAGGTTAGCCCACACGGTAGCTATGTGCATGGAACAAGAGTTGGGTATGGAGAACAGAGTAGCCGAAGAATATTTTGGCCTCATCAGGTTTGTGACAAAATGCCTTACCTAGCACAAGACAAAATATAATTTAAGACCCTCTGTCAAGTATATTTAAGGTCTCTGTCAATCATGGTGACTTGGATAGCACACAAGTAGTTGACACACAAGATCCATCCCTTCTTGCAGCCTGCACCTACAGGGTAGCAATACAACAAACAGAGGACACAGTGTAAAAGCAATACACGTCTTGAGGCCTTGAGCCATCTCTTCTTGTCAGTTCACCAGCAAGGAGCTAAAATACCTGACCAAACCTGAGAGATCTCACAGATTGAAGCAGGCACTGTTCTGTCTGGCCAAGCAATACAGCAGCGATGACAGTAGATAAAGAACACCCAAATCTGTAATATTGGCAACTTGGTTATAGTTGTGTCAAATAGGTTACAAAAACACAGCATAGAGGTCACCATGGGAATCTCTACATTTGACTTACTGTAAGTGACAATTGGGTTAATACTTTGTTAAAATACACAGGGTTACATTTATTCACAGCTTCACTGTAATTCTGATGGTGAAAAATAAAATTGTAGCCTCCCACACACGTTAATTTGCTCCTGTGACCAGCCTCACTGACTGAAATGGAATTACTCAGGGTAGTAAACTCAAGCCCCTGGCACAGAAATTGTTAGCACAGGGCAGCAGCAGAGACTTCTTTAGCCTTGCAGAGACTTTTTTTTTCCTCCCTTTTATAAATGCCACACCACACGTTTTCTTAGACTAAAAAGGCATTTATTATAACAGGTTTATAAATATTGTTGTCTGTCACTGTCAAATAGCTATCAAGGCTCACTTGAACACCAACATTTAGTATAAAACAGATGTTACAAAGCAGTAGTTTAGGGCATGCACTGATTGCAAAGTAGTCCCGTAGGTCACCATAATTTCATTATGTATTCATTTAGTGTTATTTTTCTGAGAAGACTAGTGCATAAATACAAAGAATTTTAATGATTACTCCTGGACTACAAAACCCCTGTTCTGCGCAGGCCCAACCAAATGCTCATTGACTTCAGATGGCTGCTGGGTGTGGGCGTACGGAACCGAGCCTAGCATAGAGAATGCAGAACACCACTTAACACTATAGTTACAAGTTGCTTATTTGTATGTTTTATCTATGTATTAGTCTTGAGAACGCTGAACAAAGTCAAAAGGTAGAGATGGCATTCCAGGTTCAACCTTTGCACTTCATGTAATACAAAACAAGTGGCAAGAGTTAACAGAGTTACGACAGGCTGCTTACTTGCAAGGAGGTTAAAGCAAACCAGACCTCAGGATATATTAATCAGAAATACCAAGGCATACCAGGCATCTGTTTTAACCTAAACAGAACTCACGATGCTTCAAATATGATAATAAAATATATCTGCCCAAATAAAGCCTGGGGATATCACACACAAATAACAGGGTCCCACCGTGCCACATTTCTAATGACTTAATAGGTTTGGAATATCATCTTTGATCCTCTGTACCAAGACTTGAATGACACCTCCAGATTTAGAGCAAGTCTGTTGTGGTAGTTTTTTCTATTTCGATGTTTATTACCAGTTTCATATCACCAGCTGTGAAAAACTGAAAAATAAATCACTGCTTTATACATGAGCAGTCCAATACTCAGAAGCAGATATCATATTCTTAAATAAGATTTTTTTTTCCTCCTAGATTTAAATATAGCATCTGTGCTTCCTTTCCTATTACCCTAATACTCTATATGGCAATATCTTCTTGATTTATTGAACTTATCTTTGTTTCATCTTGTTCCGAAAAAAAATGAAAATAATACTGTAAAAAGACTATTGTGAGTCCAATTTTTGTACCGAAGGTGACAGAAGGTTAGTATATAAAAATAGCAACCATAATACCCTAGTAGGTAACATCTTGGGTTTCTATATATTCCTCTGGATCATTCTGCCTCCCAAAAAATCAGCTAGGAATCAGAACACATAGGATTCCATGTTTTATCTTTTGTCTCCAAAGCAAGTCTAGCCTTTTGCTTTTAAACTCTCTTATATACTTCTCAGACTTACACATAAACAAACATACCTTCAGCAAAATTACATTGCCTAAATATTAATTCCGGGAACAATATTTCTCATTAAACTCTGCAGGTCACTGTTGTGAAAAATCAGCAAGAATATTTTTATTCCTTGGCACACAACCTAACTGAATTGTTCCTTTATTTAGTCTTCTACTAATACCATCTGATGAAATTGAACTGAATGATGTCAAGCTTGAGAGAGATGTGAAACTAAATCAGGCAACATGTTGCAATCACTAGTTGCCATAGGATGTTCACTGCCCTAAGTGGGCATTGGAGCCATGAAAGATTTGCAGCTGCTCAGGACTTTTGAAAAGTCCAATTACTACTTAAAAAATGTAAACATGAATTTGAGTGTCATTTAGAAACAGCTCAGAAAAGTCCTGCTACCAGGTAATTCTGTAGTGCTCTAGTCTATAAAGAGCACAACACCTTCACAGAAAGTTTAAGAGTGCCATATAAAAGTTCACCTTGTTAAGGACATTCCTAAATAGCCTCTAATTTCAGATCAAACAAGCCTATACAGAGCAGCAGCTGGTTTAAAATATGGGCTGTGAAGTCCTGCACGTATTCCAACCTCACATCAGTTTGAAAGAGCATTCCTACTTAGATAAGAAACACAGAAGTAGGGCAAAAGCAAGTCGTGAATGACTATGAAGCTGCTTCTGGGGAAGTTCAGATGGGAGATTAGGAAAAGGTTCTTCACTGAGAGGGTGGTTGGTCACCAGAACAGGCTCCCCAGGCCAGTGGCCACAGGATCAAGCCTGTCCAAGTTCAAGGAGCATCTGGACAATGCTCTTAGTCATATGGGTTAGTTTTAGGTAGTCCTGTGAGGAGCAGGGAGTTAGACTCAATGATCCTTATGGGTTCCTTCCAACTTGAGATATTCTATGAGTATGAGTGCAATTCAAAGTACTTAGCAATTCAAGAAAAAAATCTACCCCTTCCCTTACAGCATATTCAGTGCTATTGCCAAGTCAAATCACAGATTTTCAAAGCTAGCAATGTCTTTTAAGTAAGTCTGCTTTTTCACACCTATCAACTCCACAAGCTGCATGCCTTCCTTGACATTTCAAAATTACACTGGTTTTGCCTCACTATCCGAGCCCAAATTAGATAAGTTAAATAACAAGTTCAAATATACATAATCTTACCAAACCCACCATTAAAAAAAAAAAAAGTAAGTTACCAAAATGATTATTTCATACTAATAAAACGGATTTAGAAAATGTTTACCTAGATCTTACTCTGTATCTGCAAAAATCAGATACCTTGACATATAAATTGCACAGAAACTAGACACAAAAAAAGGTGTGAAAAGTTGGCATATAGTTAAAAACATTTTTCTTTTGATTAATTTTTGTAGTCAAGAAATGGAGATTTTAAAACCCTTCAGTTAGATCCGTAACTGTGTTGTGCAGGTTATGAGAGAGCTGCACGAGGCCCTACACGCTGCTACAGAAATACTGATAGTGAAATTATAATTAGAGGAAATAGAATATGTACAATGAAAGCTGTTAAGAAAAGACTTAGAGCCTCCATCTTTTGCTACTCAGACTGCCAGAAGCGAGTAGCTTGTAAAATGGCCAGCGAGCAGCTACTTCCCCCAGCAGCCGACAGGCTCCTGGCAGCTTTTCATGCCTCTCAAGGCAAGAGCAAGGCTCTCCTTCTTACCCTGGAGTTTGATAGGAGCACACATCTTGCAGCATAGCCTGACCTTGTGCCCACATGAGCTCTTACACAGCTAGGACCTGCACAAAAGCCAAATTCTCACTGAAGTCAGACTCTGTTCCTTCTATTCCCATACAGTAATATTTGCTTGTGGTTAAGAGTGCCAGACACGCTTTGTCACATGTAAACTCATGCCATTAGTCCTTCCTCGTCATTCAGCCTTATGACCAGTCTCTCCACTCTTCTATCCCAAATGGACATCACCACTGTCTCACTGTGCAGCATTGGAGCAGGCTGCTGCTCCTTCTCACCACACGCTGTGGAGCCAGGGTTGAAACAGAGGGTGCCAATCCATGCAGGTTGTGCACATAGACAGCTCCATGAAGCACCAAACCAGTTGTAGTTTTCAATGTGCTTCCATTCTATCATAAATCTAAGGCTCTATATGAAGCCTTTGTATAAAATACTAGTACTCTCAGAATAGTTATCTTTGAAAATAAGTTGTTGGAACTTTTGTAATTCTGCGAAATACATGCCTCCTTCTCCTAAAGCTATTACCTAATAATTTTCTTTGGGGAAACTATTTGGAGATGTTAAATTAAAAAAAAAGGAGGGGGAGTATACATGCTACACATCAGTGTGTCAAACCAAGGAGTCAAAATGCAATTTAAATGCTCATAAAAATTATTAGCTTTGTACATAAGCTTTAAGCCTGCTTCTAGGGTACTTTCAGAAAGTCTCCACTTATTTTTCTCTCTTTCTTATCCTACTTACCATTTAATGTCATTTCAGGCCTAGCTTATTATTTGCAGCATAGTACCAGCCAGACACTAGAGTCAAATCAAGGACCTTTTGTGATAGGTACTGTCACAAATACAAGCAGCTGATTTCTCTTCCAACTAACTTACAAACTGTAAGTATAAAACATTCTAGGTAAGATGGACAGAGTGAGCGGAGGGTGATAATATAGCTAATGTAGCAAGCAATGGTCACAACCCAATTTTGTTCTGCATGGAAAGAATGTATTCAAGGACATTAATTAATGCATTATAACCTTTGCCAGTCTTATCTTTCTAATTAATAAATTTCCATAGGACACCATAATCTATATATGCACTTCTTAAACTTTATGCCTATCACCCCACAGCAAGTAATTTTTCAAATTAAAGCACTTTGGAAATGTGTTCTTTAAGAGCTGCTTGCTACTAGTCATATAAAGAAACTAAAAATGATTTGGAGAAGGCAGTATCTGCCTCCTTTTCCTCTAGGTTGTATTGGTACCTGTTAATTAGAAAAATACCAAAAAAATTTTGAAATGCCATAATTACTTAGAAATTACTTTGAAGAAAGTTACTTTGTGGTAACTTTGTATAAGAGAGATCAATCCTGCTTTTCAGTATTAAAAAGCAAAACCAAAACCACATAAAACCAAAATACCCTCCATGACAAGTTACTATGCCCCCTCAAACATTAACACCAAAGATAAATACCAATGAGTTACAGCCTTCTCATTTTTTTTAATGGTCTTTTTTCTCTCATACTTCCTCACAATAAGTAATTTCAACACTCATATCTTCATTGTTTGTCAACTTGAATTTCATATTCCTGCTTTTCCCACTCTGAAGAGCAACTCTCAAACTCAGCGCTCAACTCAATCATCAGTTGAAATGCCAAAGAATAGCTTGCTTTGCTGCTTGTCGTGGCCTTTATTTCCTCCCATTTGATTAGAAATACTTAATTAGTGCTAATTAAGTACTTTGAAGTTTAGGTGAAAGTTTTTATAGAAGTGCACATTTCTGCCAATACTTCAACAAGAGAAAAATATGATGACAAAAGCACCAGACAACACTGACAGGTAAACTGAAAAAGGGAAAAAAAGAAATGGAAAAAGTATTTTGTACCCTAATTGAGAACATAGGTACAGCTGGAGACTGAAGCAGGTTATACTTTGCAGTGGACAAATCCTCAAGCAGTTCTGCCTCTGCTCTAAATTTGCTGTTTAGAGCCTGAACTTTAAACTCTCTTGACTCCATCTAAGTGGAAAGCAGCTCTAAGGGTGAACATGCCTCTGTGCTTGGGTAGCCAGGCTATCCTAAATCCAGCACTGTATTAAAGAGGAAAAGAGGAGACAAAGTGGGTTTCTATCTTGTTTCAGTACCTTTCAATTACTAGATTAGCCCTTTAATGAGTAATCAGGTGAAGGCCTGAAACTAATACACTAAGTACAAGGCCATAAACGAAAGCAACCCTGAGGCTACTTTAAAGAGCTGTGATCTCTGAGAAGGAACTGCACCATCTCAGACGCCTACACACGAGCACAAATGAGAAAGAATTTGCCCTAATGATGTCTTCACTTTGCCTGGTTGCTGAATAGAAAACTCATTATCGGGGCTTCAGCTCTCTGCTTCAGCCAATTTTAAGGCTAAATTTTAACAGCCCTCGTGGACCAAAGCAGACCTTCCTTATTAGGTGTCTCCACTATATATTCCATCAGATGACTAGGTTATGAAACTCGAGAGAAATAATTTATATTAAATAAAGCTACTATGTGCATTTTTAATGTTCATTTCATTCTGAATTCCTGATTCCCCTCTTGTACTCTAGTCCAGTAATTTTAAGTGAACAACATCAATGAAAACATAAATGACTAGGGAAATTTTCTTTTGAAGTAGGGATAAAGTGTTTGTGGAGATAAATTAATTTTCAATCTAATTCATATACTTTAAGCCTATGTTTGAAGAATGCTGAGCCTAAAAAAAAAAAGTCTACAAATTTCAGTCTGTGAATAATGATACAAACCCTGCAAAGTGTGTTAATCGTTTCACACTCTATTCAGCAATGACAATATAAAGTAGGTCCATCACATACTTTACCAGATCCTATGTTACAGAGCCCTCAAGTGTAGCATTAGATAGAACTTTGCCACAATTTAAATTTAAATTCTATTTAAATAGAATTTTAATGTAATTTGGCAAGTGAATGAGCAACCTTATCTAAGCACATTTGACTTGACTGCTACATGTAGACGTATGTCATGCACTTCCTATTACATGAGGAACAGAAATTCTCCACAAGAACTCAAAGTTTTTTGTAATATTCTGTGGCTCACAAATACATTTTTGGCACTTTGTTTCTATAATATTTAGCATTCATCTTTATAATATTTATTGGTGATAAAAAACCCCTAACATATTTCCCCTTTAACTCACCTTTTGCCACAGTAAATACATTTTAACAATGGTTTGATGAGACTAAAGATACTGCTCTTCTGATTAATCCCTATCTTTCCTTGGAAATATAACTGAGATTATTTGTATTTCATTGTAAGTTAACACCAGCTGCCTATAACCATCTTTAACATGAACAGAATATGCAGGCATACAACACAGAAAACCAGATTACTTCATACTACTACACAATTGCTTAAAAATGTATTTACATGTCAACAAAATTACTGGGGTTTTTTTAATAAAAAGAGGAGAATTGATTTAATCTACTGGGAGGACATCCTATGGTTTGTTGTGAACTTCTATATTCTGTATTGGTTTTTCCTATGTATGAAGAATTTACATGACTGCATTTCCCTTCCCCTTGTTTAGATAACTTTGTATCTCACTCATCAAAGAAATGGCCATTTCTTTCAAGAAGGCTCTTGAAACACTATTATAATAAAGGCATTCATCACCCCATTTCCATTATCACCTTCATACTTGGTTATGCAAGTTTAGTTTTGGAAAGTACCAGAGGAAGTAAACCTTGATAAATATAAAAAACACTTGGGAGAACCATCCATTACTGAAGTTTTATGCTGCTGTGTCGGTATCTGGGCCTCGAGATCAGAAACGGCACTTGGAGTGGTGCTGTCTGCCCCAGAAGTACCAAACAGAATTATAATGTTTCCCCAGATTTGCTTTTTGGAAGGCAATTTTGTTATTTGATAAGATGTCCATCACTAAATTTGCCTGAACACACACACAGACACCCCTCCCAAACACACATATGCGCACACACACACACTGATTTTACAAAAGTCTCTTTTTGTTTAAGCAAGTAGTCACAACACTGAAAATATTCTCCTATGTGTTCACTGATTATTCTTAAATGATTTGTTGCCACTCTGCCACTCAAAGGAGATGGTTATTTCATTCTCCTGAGAAGCTAACTATGTTCAAAAGCAGCTAGATGAGGATGGTGGTGTGATAGAAATTCCAATAGAAAAATGCATCGTCCATCCATACGACCGTCCATCCTGAGAAACTTCCACTGACAAATTCTTGACACCTTCCATTGGTCACGGGGTTCCCATCAATAAATAGAAGGTCAGTGCAACAATGAGGAGCAAGCAGAATGGAGAAGAGAAGGTCTGATAGGCAGCTGATGGCATGAAAATATCTTCATACTTGTAAATACTGACAACACGCTCTGATACAGGTGGTGAGTCTATATCATGACGAGTTATAGAACCTTTAACAGGTAAGAACAGAAAGAAGTAACATCAGATACATTTTTCCTATAACTCTACCAAAGAAACAGGTAGACAGCCAAGTACAGGAGCATGCAATATTACACTGTCAGTGAGTAGGGTCATTTCTCTGCTTTCTGAAATTAAACTTCTGACTAAACCAGATAAAATTCAAGTAAACAACATCCTTCAAAGAAATTCAGAACTTCTGGTTATAAAGTTCTTCTTTTAGCTTTGGGGAGTGAGGTTAATAACCATATAGCCAAGAAAACACGACATATAGGACTCGGGTTTTCATATTGTCTTCCTCTTTATCATTTTTTAAACCTCATGCTGCCAGAATTTTAATTAATTTTAAAAGAATGAAGTCTAGTAAGAATAATGTAATTAAAAGACACTTATCAGTTGGCACCTCAGTTCTGTTGGCAACATAGAAATCAACTTACCTTGAATTGCTGGACCCCATGCAAACAGATAGTACCAACTTAAGTGCAGATCCACGATGGTTTCCTCTCGGGGAACATAAACAGGACGCTTGAACCGACATGTTACACGATTGCTTTCAAAAACCCCTTCTTCATCTCTAGCAGGATTTCTCTGGATTTCTTTAGCCCACTGACCCACATTATAGAAGTGCTGTATTCGGACTCTTCCATTATCATCATGAACACAAGCCATGACATCATCTCCTCCCTACATGGTAAAAACATATTGGTTGAAGGAAAGCAAGTGTCACAAAGCATTTCTCATTTATTTATATAATTTTAATTATGAAAAACTAGTCAACCTGGGGCCCTCATTCCTTCTCTCCAAGCTATATTTACAGAAATATTTGTTTCCCTAACCACGTGTCTTAACCAGAGTGAAAAGCACAAAGTGGATAGTAATATTTACTTATCCTTACTACCTCTGAATTATCTTTTGGATCTTTCTAAGAGTTATTTTACCTAACATATATAACATATTTGTAAGACATGTTATCACCCTAACATCACATAATTAATTGATCAGTGGAAAGCTGCTTTCTTTCCTAATTTGTGAAGTTCTGGGATCCTGCTTCATAAAAGCTGGCAGTCCTGAATCCTTGATGAGTAGAAATTCACTGTGTCAAATTATGGACAGAAAACCAATATAATGTCATAAAATAGAGGAGAAGAATCTACTAAATATGGGAAAATAATAGCTTAAATTACAGTCTGCCTTCTAATCTCTTCTCATGTTCACTTAAAGGAACATTACTTCCTGTATCTCTTAAGAGAAAATGAAAAATGTTCAGCACATAGTAACAGAATACAGAACACCATAAGATACAAGAAGAAAACTAACCAATATGTGCTTCTTCACATAGCATGAACAGCCACCAAGCATTACAATCAAGCAAAGAAACAACAGAAGACAGAAGGAAGTGTGAGATAATTCTTTGTAAAGATCATTTATAGAAATATTAAAATGGTTGCTAGAACAGTTACTCAAGGTCACTGCCAAGGTGGTAGAGCACTGTGTCACTCAGGGATCAGCGCTAATTTCAGGAGTGCTATCTCATAGAAGCCTTAGCATCAAGAACCATTGAAACACTGTGCAGGTTGGATGAATGGCATTTTACTGAGCACCACTGCCACGGGTGTCAGTGTGTGCTGCTAGCTCTCTTCTTCCTCAGGCCAACACCAAACTCAGCAACAGCCCCTCAGCATAACTTCATTTTTTTTTCTTCATCTGTTTGCTCTTCTCCATCTCAAATCATCCAAGGGGGAACACACCACTGAGAGAGAGCTCAGCAAGCTGCCCCCAACAGAAACTCACCTCGACTGGCCCCAACAAGACCTCTTCCAACTGTCCCCAACAGGAACTCTTCCACAGGAACTCTCTTCAAACTGATCAGCTCCTTGTTACTTCTCTAGCCTCACCCATCACCCCAGCTGTGATCACCTGGCGCCAGGCAGGGCCTCACACAGGTGGGCCAGGTTCTGCCTCTGGGGCCTGAAACCACTTGGGGAACAAGACACACTGCTGGGTTGGGACTCATCCATAGGTCAATTCCAACTCAGGGCCCACAGCCCAGGCCCCAGCATTTCACAGTACCATATTAAATACAGGCCCCACTTCTCCAGTACTAATCTTTCTGATATGTCATGCTGATGATGTCACGACGACATGATGCTTGCTGGTGTGATCATCTCTCTGGTATAGATGATATAGATGTTATAGAAAAAGGGGACAACTAGGTCAAACATGCCCAAACAGTTTCTGTACCTTGGTGCTGCTGAAGGCAACCTTTCCAGCTTCTGTCTTGAGCCTACCCTTACTCTGTAACTTATTTTCCAAGTTTGATTTTTACACCTCCAAGTACAAATCCCTCATTCTTAAGTACAAAGAGACAAAAATAAAGTTGTTTTCACATAGAAAAAATGAAAAAGAAAGAAAAAAGCATTCTGAGTCTCAATTAACAGAATAATATTACAAAATCCTGCCTAGGCACAAAAGCCTGCAAGAGGAAAAGCATGTTATTTGAGGCAAAGAAATAGGTCACAGGACTTTAAAAAAAAATCTACTGAGGACACAGAAAAGGGTTTTTTCCTGAACTTCTGTAGCTATTCAGGCCAGTCCATTTTCAATAGGGCCTCCAAAGCACAGCCCATTTCTCACAGCTAAGTTGTTTTGACCCAGAGTCATTTTACCATTAGAGCCTGAGCACCCCAGGACACCAAAACATCCTGGAAGTTATGAAAAAGGATGAAGCCAGCAGGGGAACGAGGGAGAAAGACAGATGGTAGCTGGTTTAGTCCAGCTGACTGATGGTCATTAGATCATGTGCACGGCAAATCTGGAAGCAAGTCCTTTTACTTTGCACTTACTTTATTCTTCTTACCAGAAGCTGAGACTTAACATGCTGCTTGGTGTGCCTGGGATGAAAGGTAACGCCTGCTTTCCAAGGGGCTGAGAGATGCAGGCAGTGGGACCCTGGGATCTACTGCAGATACATTAGAGTTACAAACTGGTAACCAGCTGTGCCTGATAGCTTGGGGCCAAATACTTAACAGTGCTGAGCTGCTTTGAAAACCCTGTTGAGTACAGGCATTTCCAGGCATCTAAACTCTTCCCAAAATTTGGCTGTAAAACTGTTCCTCATAACATTAAAAACATGAAATGTTTCTTGTGACATAAGACGTACTTTATGACACAAAAGACTTGTGTTTATTTACACTGTCATATTAAAACATATACAGTACTGAAAAGCACCTGCCCTCACATTTTCTTTCTATTTCTCATTTTGAGTCTGATCATAGAATCATAGAATCGTTTTGGTTGGAACGGACCTTAAAGATCATGTAGTCCCAGGCCCCTTGCCATGGGCAGGGTCACCTCCCACTAGACCTGGTTGCTCAAAGCCCCATCCAGCCTGGCCTTGAACACATCCAGTGTTGGGGCATCTACAACCTCCCTGGGCAACCTGTTCCAGTGACTTGCCACCTGCAGAGTGAAGAACTTCTTCATAATTTCTTATCTAAACCTACCCTCTCCCAGTTTAAAGCTATTACCCCTTGTCCTATCACTACAAGCCCTCATAAAAAGTCCCTCAGCTTTCTTGTAGGCTCCCTTCAGATACTGAAAGGCTGCTATAAGGTCTCCCTGGAGCCTCCTCTTCTGCAGGCTGCCTGTCCTTGTAGGAGAGGTGTTCCAGCCCTCTGATCATCTACATGGCCCTCCTCTGGGCCTGCTCCAATGGATTGATGTCCTTCTTGTGTTGGGGGCTCCAGAGCTGGACACAGTACTACAGATGGGGAGAACAGAGTAGAAGGGCAGAATCCCCTCTCTCAACTTGCTGGCCACTAAAAACATTGTTAAGTCAGCACAAGTCTTCCCATTCATGGTTGCGTGTATATGCTCAGGAGTGTTTCTGTATACAAACACCTACATTATGAATGGCATTTTAATCCTAAGCCTTTCACCAAGAGTCACAGACAAAGCACCTTTGCATAAGTCATCTATTGCTCAGGTTTTTTAAAGTTCACACAGTACATGTTCCTGTTTGGGCCATTGAAACACAATGAAAAGTGAAGCTTTTGAATGAAAAACTAAGTACAGAAGTAAACATAAAACCAACCCAAACAAAATCCTGGAGAGATAGAAGAAGAAATTTTAACAAGACTGCTTTCTAAAGTACATAAACTAGTAGGAGTCATTTTGTCACACATTTGTGGCTCTCCTGGAACAACACACAGTTATCAAAGGAACAAAAAAGATTTCCGAGGTTTAACAGTGAAAGCCATTCTTACATGACTGAAAGTCAGCTGATTTACTGAAGAATAAAACCATTTGCTAATTAGTTTCTGATGTGCTTTTTGTCCAAGTAGCACCGACATAAAGTGCAACAGGACATTTCTACATGAATTGGCTTATCCGTGAGGGCTTTTCTAATAAAAAGGCAAAAAGCTAATACCACTCAGACATCCAGAGCTGAACTGAAATACTGTTGTTATTCTCAAAGAAGCAAAAGGACACGTTGGGAAGGATGAGGCAGTTTTATGGGAGGCAGCAGGCCTGGCTTCTGCTCCCAGGGAGGCTACTGAATAGTGCTTTGTTTTCAGGAATTCAGTTTTTCAACATATGCTCTGTTTCTGACAGATCAAATATAAACTTTTTATATCCTAGCATGTAAAAGTATGCACACTGTCAACTGAAGAACCATACATGTCTTACCATCTTCTTGTCTGAGGAGAATCCCACTGCCACCCAGCCATCAGTATCAGCACTCAACTCAAATTCAACATCAGCTCCTATCCTACGGTAGCTTAGGAAGTAGTCACAAGTCTCTGCATTGCATCCAGGTTTACCATACCTGAGAGGAATTGGAAATACATGTAACTTTTCCTTGCAATTTCCTGCTATGGAACTTAACTACATTTCTGCAAGAAAAAACTAGAAGAATGCATTTTGGTATAATGGCAGTAAAACATACTATATTATGCTATACACAAAGTACCATTAATTAAATGTTTGCAATTATTACTCATTTATTGTAAGAATGCATAGTATTTAAACAGTACAGCAAGCAATTAATTATACACAGTATTACTCTGTTGACCTTCCTAGCCCTGGTTTTATGAGTGCTTCATGAAAATACAAGAAATGTGAAATAACTGTAGGTCCATAACTACAATGTCCTTAAATAATCTAGTTTCCTCAAATAATACAGTTCACAACTACAAAGTATGTTCTTAAATAATAAAACTTATTAAAATGAATATGGAACATTTACCAAAGTCTCCAATGCAATCAGTCAGCATTTCAAACATAAAGGTATCTGCACTCTTATCTCAGACTGACCTGAAGCATCCCTTGGTTTTCCCACAGTCATCCACTCTGATTTTTGCAAATGGATCCACAGGAGGAGCAGTAGGGAAAGGGTAACCTGTATAATCAGAATAAATAATTACTAAAGAATAAAAATCTGTAATACTAAAGAGAAAGGGTTCCAATAGCATTTACTCTGTCTGCTGATAACTGAGCTGTTCAGATGGGGAACTACTTTGTCACATACATAATTCTTCACTTGGATGGTCCTGGATCCAGGTACCAAAGTAACACTGACAACTGAAATAAATTTTCTCAGGTTTCCTATATTTGTCAAGAAGGGAGAAGGATGCCGGAGCATGGCTTTACTGCACCGAGGGCAAAAGTTCAATTAAGGCAGCAGGAACATGGAATATTGCAGTCAACTAACAATTAGGGATCTTTACTCAGCTATTGCTTTGCGCACTCTCAGTCGCCTCAAGAAATCCCTAAGGGAACTAAATCTGACTCCTTAGCCATAAATGACAGTACTAAGTATAAATGCAGAGCACCAGTTTTGGAGCTGTAGGAATGGATATCGAAAGGACCTTATAATACATCCTCCATTAAGATATAAATTAAAACACGCATTGCAATAAAAGGTAAGAGAGTATCAGAGCAGGGAATCGCCTGCAGTTATGACCGTGTGAAGGAAGACCCAGAAGAGCCAGACAATGAGAGTTATGATTCCAAGCAGTCTCCTGTCTGCTGTATGATAGCACACCAAAGAGAAAGTGTGAACATCTGCAAACAGACTTCTGTCTTGGCTTGGAGAAGTGTGTTGCATGAACACAGATATTTTAATGGGGTATTGTTTTACTTAGCCAACTGAAAGCCAAAGTGCTAGTTGTGGAACTTGGAACTTGAAAGTCCTCTGAAAGTGCTTCATTGAATTGCAAATAAATACTGCAGTTAGTTACAGCATCTGCTAACAAACACTTAACCTACACAACTTTAGGCATTTGGGAGCCCTGCTTCGCTTTTCTTGATTTCTGACAAAGCCAACAGAGAAAGAATGATGTAAATTGCAAATCGCAGCCTCTCTCAACTGTATCCGGAGCCTGAGTAAATCACTCAGCATAAACGTATTAAGTTGGCAACATTTCACAGCAGCCTGTGGCTGAGCATCACTGAAGCATTGGCCACAGGACATCCTCTCTTCTCACTTCTCCCTTTTTTCAAATGCATCAAACAAGCAGTTTTCAATGCAGCCCAGCCACAACGTCGGAGTTTGGACATTCTGCCACTTGCAAATTCAAAAAGCACCCCAAAATCCACGGCTACTGCTTCTTACCACTTAGAAAATCACAAGGCATTTCTAAAATCACAAACCCCAGGACTCCCTTTAAGTAAGGAGCCCGGAAAGCTCTTCACGGGTAGGTTTCAGCTCGGTAGCCGAGCCACCGCCTGCCGGCCCCACTCTGGGGGACGGGGACGGAACTGGGGGTTCCGAAGCCCTCCTGGGCTCCTGCCGCGGCCCCCCAGCCCCCGCTCTGCCGCCCGGCGCTGGCTGCCCCGAGCCTCGCCGGGGGAGAGGCCCGGGCACGGCGGGGAGCGAGGCGGCGGCCCCGCGGA
>VYZX01032188.1:453834-498483 GCA_013401335.1 Brachypteracias leptosomus
TGATGGGGGAGCGGGGCAGGGGCGCTGTGAGGGGGGAGCCGTGCGCGGGCGGAGCGGGTCGCCCCCGAACCCGGTCCTGTCAGCGCTGCGCCCTCCCGTCTGACCCCAAGCCAGAGGGGTGCACGGTGGCCGCGGCCTCGCCGGGAGCACCTCACAGTCCCCACCCGGCGCCCCGCCACTGGGACATCTCCTGCAGGCCGGGCACAGCTCCCGGGGGATTCACCAGCCAGCCCTGGCCGCCCCCGTGGCCTCGATTCACCAAAAACTCTCGGCATGTGCTACGGGAGGACGCGGTAAACCCTGCTCGGCAATTGCTGTGCGAGCTTATCTCTTATTTTTACTATTATTTTTATTTCTAATGACTTCTGAGACGGGACGGACGGCACAGCGCACCTTAGCATTGGTTTCAGGTAACACCCCACTAGCGAGCGCTCGCAGCCGATCGTGTGTTCTCGCCTTGCGTTGTACGCGACGTAGCCGCAGCCACCCGGGTGTGCTGGGAGCCCAGCGGAGCTGCAGAAATCCCGGCCTCTGCCCCCCGGGTTTGCTCGGGCTCTTGTAGCTGCCCCTGACGCTGGACTCGCAGCTACGTGCTGGGGACGCGCTCATGTTCCCGCTGAGCCCTGCTCGCCACGGGCTGGTGGAGGAGCAATGACCTTTCGTCCTCCGTGCTCGCCAAAGTGGCTCTTTTCTCGTGTTTGGATTGCATCTTCTCGTTATAACTATGATTTCTTTTTTATGTTGTTACGCTTGGTGACACTCCCTCCTCCGAGAGTCTGGAAGGAAATTCAGCAAAACATCAGGGGGGCGGGAGGGAGAGAGAAGACGCAGCAGTCGGCAATATTCTGAAAATTAAAGTAACCCTCAATTTAAATCTTTTCTTTTTCAACATTAATGACTGAACTGATTTACTTTTCACTGGGGCGCTGAGGCTGCCTGAGTCCTCGGCTGTGTTAGGGATAGGTTCATTCCCTTGGGCGAAGAGGTTGCTTGTAATACTGGAGTGCTCTGCTACATTGAGTGGAGGACGTTAATTCACATCTTCATGGCTTAGTCCAGTGGAGTAGCATGCTATCGCTCACTGCAGACGGAGGAACAGCCACACAGAGGTAAAAAATAAGTTGCAAAAGCAACTTCAATCTCATGCAAGTTCGACATGTTCCATCATAGCTTATGGAAAAAGCTATGGGAGAACACCACCAAGCTCAAGTGCAAAATAGAGTCCCTTCTTCCCACCTCGCTGAGCTTGGCAAACTTTACCAGGCCAGTGGAAAACTAGCAAACAAATGGCAATAGAAAAACCCTTATAAATCAGGCTAACAGGAAAATAAGGCTGCAGCTTAATAATCAACTCTGATGAAGGCCCCCTGTCTCCTTTCTGAAATAGCTTGCGGAGCGTTGTGGTGCCTGTGTAGAAGCATTTGCTCAGTGAGGGAGCAGCTGTCAGCTGCATGCTGGTTTTCCTTCCCTGGAAACAGGCTCTAGCGCACTGTGATACAGTCGCAGCAAACACTTGGGGCATTTATCATGTATTGTTTGTACCTACGTGACACCTATCAATTTAAATCTGGCAGCTAAGATAACTGTGATTACAGTGGAGCTGCACCGATTTTCTAAGGTGAAGTTGTGGCTCAGAGACTGACCCCATTGTATGTGCCTCCCTCCTAGCAAATCCTTAAAAATTAAAATACTTCAGACACATTTTTTCATTAGTAGAACCTCTTGTGTTTGCCTGAAGGTTGCCCCTAGCCCAAAAATATGTTGCTTATAGGAAGCAATGTCATAATGAGACTGGCAGAGCTCTAATGAGTACCTTCAACTTCCAGCAGATAGAAAGATCTACACTGCAACTAACAGCACTGCCCAGCAGTTCTGCAGGGAAGATCATTATCTGATGGACTAATTAAGGCTGCCATCAAAAAAAGTATTAGCAGGAGTCCAAACTACAGTTTCATGAGCAGCCTTAATCTTCAAATGCCTGAACTTTCTGAATGCTTTATTTCACAGCTTGCACATTCTGGTGACACCTTTCTTTAACAGGACATACACATGCCGTGTGTGAACAGTGGTTTGGAAGACATCACCAGCCTCCTACAGCAGCAGTCGTCTTGATTTTGGTGAATTACAGATGTGGTCATTTCCACCACTTCTTGTCCCGTCACCTCCTGCCTCAGGGGAATGCAGCAGCCGAGTGATTAATTGACCTAGCTTGGGCAGTTTTCTGGTGCTAGCACTCAGCCTAGCTGTGTCTTCCCAGGACTGGAGATCAAGCTTATCCTCAGCCATCCCTTGAGGCTCCACCCTGCCTTCTTTCTTGGCTCTGTCACTCAAAGCACACCTTTCCCATGGAGGCTCATGCTTTTTGGGACATTTGGACTAGAAATTAAAGCTTCAGGAATAAGTCGTAGTTTATATAACAGACACTCAGAAAAAAATACTGAAATATTGTCTCAAAGTCTCTAATTATGTTATTCAGGAGAGGCTGCAGCTCCCAAACTAGGGGGGGGTGGGGGTGCAGAAGAGAGTAAAACCCCACTAGTCATATAAGAGCATGGCCTGGCTAATGAAGAGAGGAGTGGGGAAAGGCCAGTGATGCTGACAGGCCTTTAGGCTACAGAACCCCCTGGTACAGTGTCCTTTCTGCCCACTCTTCCCACTCTTTCTTTGGGACCACCCATGTCAAATAAGTTGCCCCTCACTGCTGTGGCCAGTTAGGCTGGATCCTGCCCAATCCAGCTTTTCTGCTTCTGTGTGTGATCTAGCCAGTTTTCTCCGTTTGATAGTCCTCTCATAAGAGGCCTAACTTCCTTACTAAGCTCTTGATAAGTTATTGCACTTCCCAGTTCACCCCAAAAAGCCAAAGCTGATTACATTCAAATTGTCCTGCCTTTTCCCAGCTACTTCCTCAGCATATTCATGCCTCAACAACAGCTCCTTAAAGTTTAATGCTCCTGCTTATTTCCATCAAATCAACATATATTGAAAAATCAGTACATGCCCATCACCCAGTGCTGACTAACAAACGACTCCCGAGACAGCGGCTTTCTTACAATAACTGCAAGAACCTGAACCAGAACTTGTAATTCATGCAGTTTTCTCAAACCACAGTCTTGTACAATATGGTGAGTGTAGCTACTCCACTGGTAATTTATCCTGGGCTTTCTTTTATTAAACAACAATACAAATTTTAGAAATTTGTGACTCTATAGGATCATGCTTGCTGTGTTAGTTACTTAGACTAAGATATGGGAGGAGATATGCCAGGAATTCCTTGCAAGCAGAGCTTTTTCACAACGTACAAAACTGATTGACGAAGAAAACAATGTCAGATGCCAATTCATTAGAGTACCTCCTATAAGAAAAGTGAAAACTAAGTGATGGCCTTAGAAAAACCAGAACCCTAGAGGAAAGGGATGTGTGCTATTTCTGAAAGGTACGAAACAAAAGAGATGAGTGAGCTTTTTGGAGGCGTCATGCTGCTTTGAGTCTTCCGGAGAAAAGCAGGAAAATATAGACTCTAAATATGTTATCATCCAAATAAAAGCTGTGTTAGATTATTAGCTCATCCTTTGCTCTGCACTGGTAAATCTTTCTTTTTTCTGCTGCCACTGAGTTATGTATCTGGTCTCGCTTCAAGGGCAGTCGAGCCTCTGCAGCCAATACTGCTCACAACAGCACTCTTTCTGTAAAATTAATATAAAGTAGGAGAAAAGCAACATCTCCGAGCTCTTTTCTGCAAGCGTAACTAACACCAATCTAAAGACTAAGTCCAGCAGTCCTGGGCACTAAATCAGCATGAGTTTTGCTTCAGTAAGCACTATGGACCCTTCTCAAGTTTTATTAAAACTGTGCAATGCTTTTTTTGGGGGGTTGATTTACATCAGGCAGCTGATGTCTTTTCTCCCAGGGTTGCATTTGGGTACCTCCTTGGCAATCCTCGCTGCCCCAGCATGAACGCAGCGCTGAGAGGTACAGCTGCCCTGAAAGCCAGATCTGACAGATGGTGGCACAATGTGCACCAGGAGGTTTTGGAGCAAAACTTTGCACATTTTTTAAAAAGTCCTTGTTACAAAGAGGTTATTTATAGTGTTATTCTAATAAGGAGCCAAAACAGAGCAGCCTTTTATTAGCACTCGCAATAGAGGGCATTACACTGAGGCCTCCTTGCGCACAAATACCATTTACTTACTGTGCAAAAATTGGCCCAGAGAGCTGAAAAAAATCAGCTCCAATTAGCAAAAAGCTCATTTAGGTAGGATTGTTTTAAAAGTTTTAGGAGTACTGGCAGAATCCAATTAATTCCATGTGTGACAATGTCATTTCATCCTAATTAGCTAAGAACTCAGAAATAAGGGGGGAAAAGGAGAGAGAAAACCCTGTACCCTCAGGAGATCCCACCTGAAGAGTTATGATAGAAGGTTCTGCAAGTTTGCCTGTTGGGAAAGTCATTTCAAAGAGCTTCTCACCAGCGCAAACACTGAGTCCGAGTAATTCTAATAGGAAATGCCCTTATCTCCCAGATGGACGTAACCGGGCAGGAGAGACCAGCGGAGGAGCTCCTGGATCGCTGCTATGCAGCCGCGTTGCTTTAGGTGTGTCCCGGCCGAGGCCGCTCCTGCCGGGGAGACACGGGTGACACCTCGGCCCCTCCGAGCAGCAGCTACCGGGAGCGGGGGGCACGCTTTGCCACAGCAGCCCCTGGGAAACGCCTGGGTTCGGGGAGTTTTCTCTTTCTCCCCGGGTCGCTGGAGCCCAGGGAGGGCATTTCCCCCGGCCAGGGCTGCACGGGCCCGCAGCGACCTCTGCGCTCCCGGTGGCACCGCCGGTCGCTCCCCGCATCGGCAGTGGCGGCTGCGCGCCGCGGGGGGGCACCGCGGCACCGCGACACGATACAGCGCGTTCCCGCCACAGCGCGCTCCCGCCACGGCGCGCTCCCCGCTACAGCGCACTCCCCGCAAACCTGCAGCCCGCTAAGGCGTCGAGACGAGGAGCGGGAGCGGGCACCGTGGTGCCGCTGCCCGGGGACCTCAAAGATGAGCTCCTGGAGCCCGTCTGGAGAGCTGGGGCAGCAGCCGGGGCTGCCCTTCCCCATCCCCACTTCTCACGATCACCGCATCCATACAGCCCCCTTTGTTTGTGGCCACTGGGGGAATGGCCTGAGCAGGGCAAACACGTGTGTGACTGGAAAAGGTTTGTGGGACAGCAAGAGTCAGACTTGTCTGGACTGGAGCAGTAGCGAGGTGAAGGCTTCTGCGGCAGCAGGGTGGGTTACGGGGCACTGAAAGGAAATCACTGCTCAAATCCCAGCTTTTGCTTGAGCTTCTCTCTGTGCATGTCACTATCTCGTATTTGTCCATATTCACCAGGACGGCAGAGAGTCGGGTGCCCAAGTGGCTTCCCTGACTTTAAAGTAATCTATTCTCTTATTCGCATTTAAAAGCAGTGACAGTCAGTTACACTGAAGGCTTTGAGCACCAAAGAGGCACACAAATAGAGAAGAGTTAAGCCTCTCAAAAGCCTCGCTGCAGGCTTTGTTAACATCCACAATGTGCATAAGAGAATTTGAACCTTGAATGTAGGGATGAACCAAACATAAATCAGAAATAGTGTGTCCAGCAGGACTAGGGTGGTGATCGTTCCCCTGTACTCAGCACTGGTGAGGCTGCACCTTCAATACTGGGTTCAGTTTTGGGCCCCTTACTACAAGAAGGACATTGTGGTGTTTGAGTGTGTCTAAAGAAGGGCAACAAAGCTGGTGAAGGGTCTAGAGAATGTCTTATGAGGAGTGGCTGAGGCAACTGGAGTTGCGTATCCTGGAGAAAAAGAGGCTCAGGAGAGACCTTATTGCTCTCTACAACTACCTGAAAGGAGATTGTAGCGAGGTGGGGATCAGTCTCTTCTCCCAAGTAACAAGCAATAAGACAAGAGGAAATGGCCTCAATTTGCGCCAGGGGAAGTTTGCGTTGGATATTAGGAAAAATTTCTTCACTGAAAGGGTTGCCAACCACTGGAACAGGCTGCCCAGGGCGGTGGTGGAGTCCCCATCACTGGAGGTATTTAAGGGATGTGTAGATGTGCTGCTGAGGGACATGGTTTAGTGGTGGGCTTGACAGTGCAGGGTGAATAGTTGAACTCAATGATCTTAAAGGTCTTTTCCAAGATAAAATGATTCTAAACCAATTTACTCTGATGTAGAAAAGATCTTATATATCTGCTGTATAGCAGCAAGCCACTTTGGAGAGCTTGGATATATTGTTTTGAAATGCTTGTAAACTAAGATAATATTCTAATTTACTTAAGTTGTCACTAAGATTTAAATTAGTGAAGTCAGGTTTACTTCTTACAATGCCAATAAAGTTCAACACAGTTTATTTATCCAAAGATTCTGGAATATAGGAATGTTTTATAAAACACGGGGTCACTGAACAGAACAAAACATTGTGAAATGGCCAAGATTTAGAAACACTTATACCAGTTTGAGGATAAAAACATCACATTTTGTTAGAGAAGAAGTTGCCTCCTTGAGACACGATCTCTAACCACAGTTCGATCTCTTGTTTCTACTAACCGAAAAAATTGTAGCATTGATAAATGGTTGGGATTTTCTTGTTTAGATCTTCATATGACACCACCAATAAATAATACTAAACTTAGGTTTTCTTGTTTCTTCAGTGCAACTACGTAATATATCCTAGGGTTACTTCAATGTTTTTCATACAGATGTTTGCAAGGATAAACCTAATTAAAGCACAAGTATTTAAGTGGCTTATCTTCATTTGGCAGTCAGCATGTGCATGGAGGAAAGGTTTCCAGCAGCCTAAGGTGTATGCTGTGCAGCAGCCCCTTCCCTTGCACTCAAATAAATGAGAGCGTATTATGAATTCTGAAGCCATTTCAGTGTGTCGTTAAGTCAATGCTTTTGAGTTTCATTCTGATGCTGTTGCTATGCCAATTTGAGACAGGAAAACAGTCTTTAAGCATTTACTGAAAACAGCGCTCATCAAAGGAGGAAAAGGAAAAGGGGGGGGGGGACTCCAGACATTAATCTGGTACTTGGAGAGAAATCCAAACTCCCCTGTTCTGAGGGGCAGTTCTTCCACATGTGCACAGAGCCCTCTCCCCACCACTGTTAAATATTCGCATATGTCAACACCCCCGAAATGTAGCAGTGGAGAGCAAAAAAGCACCAAGCTGCGGTTTTCTCACCACTCCTCACAGGCGGCTGCAGTTACTGTGCTGGCACCCAACAGCTTTACCAAGCTCAGGCCATGCTGGGGAAAGGTTCTTTTCCTACATACAAGTAGATGTGCACAGACCCTGAACCCAAACATACAAAAAGCAGTTAAGCTGGTATTTACTGCATGATGTAGAACACTTTAAATCTATCCCCTGGACTCGCCCAAGAGAGATTAGTTTGCCCACACCCTTCTGTACCCTGGGCACACACTGAAGATTGACCTCCAAGTGCTGTGCGACTGGCTGAGGTTCTGTGGTTTATTGTGGAGGCTCCAGGAGAAGTGGTAGCTGTTAGGCAGGGACTGGATGCTGCTCTAATCCCAGCTTCAGTTAGCCCCCAAGGATAGAGTTACTGCTGTGTGGCATTAGTGCTTGTGAAGCAGCTCAGCCTTTCCATCCATAGTAAACAATGCTGCTGCTTCTGAAATGTCTCAGTGTTTAGTTGGAGCATTTTTAGAATCATTCACATTTGCTAAAGCAACACAAAGCAAAAAACATCAAACTCACTAGAACTCTCATTTGTAGCAAAGTATCAATATTGGTAGTATTTTCAAAATGAAAGTCAAGAACAAGATTTCCATTTTCTTATTTTCTTTAGGGAATCGGTGTTCTTGTGTGATTCTACCATTTTGCTCAAATTCATGACATCATATTGTTCTTATTATATTAATATTTATTTTTGTCTGTCATTATCCAAAGAGTTTACCAGCAAGAGAAAAGCAAGTTTGAATACTTTGTTTAGTTTTATCCATAGGAAATTGTTGCTTTTCATTCCCTGTTCGAAGGAAGTTCTCAAAACACAAGAAACTCCTGCTTCTGCCTGGGTCTCCTCTGAAGATCAGTCCATGCTGAAGTTAAGGTTGCCAACAGTCGCCCCAGCCCCTCCACTCAGCTCCCTGCCCTCGCATGATGACTCAACTTCTAATGACACAATCACATGAGTTTTCCAAAGCACCTGTCCTGTTTGACAGCCTGCAATGAATGAAAGGGTTGAGCAATGTTTATTTTTATCTCCTCTTTTCTATTTGAGCTCTACTTTGGGGGCAACTGTCAAAAGCATATTTAAACACTTACTTTTTAAAACTTGCACGTATCCTTCTAGTCATGGCCCCATGCTTATGAAACTGACCTTCAGAACTATAGCTGAGCAAAGTCACAGTTTCTTAGTAGAAGACTATTTTGCTTTACTTTTCTAATTATGTTAAAGGGACCCCATAGCATTTGAAATTCTCATAAGGGAACCAGGAGACCTGTGTAGGCTTGAAATAAAGTATGGGTATTTCAGCTTCAGAGGGAGATTGGAGCTCTTCCAGCTCATTCACAACACAGGAGTTCTAACAGAGAGAGTCATCCTGCCACATTTCTCAGAGGAACACTGTTGCAGGTATTGCATGTCAAACATTTAGCAGGACAGCTGGCCATGGGCCTGAGGGATGCTCACAAGGACAACACTGGCTGTGCCAACAAGTGCTAGCTTAACAAGTGTGTAGGCAGGACAGCAAAAATTAACATTTCCAGTGCTTCCCTGATTGAACAATTGACATTCTGAGCACCTCCCCTTTCTTCACTGGTTGTCCTCTGTTGTCAGAGGTCTCATCTCCTTGTGCTACTTTCCTTCTAACCATTCCCATACTGGGAGGGTTTGACAAGTACCTGGCCTCAAGAGGGAGCTAGCAGAGGGCCTGAACAGATTCTGGGTGCTCTCTGTAAACCCCCAGCATCTTCTCCTAATCCAAAATTTCCTTTTCAGTCCTGGCTGTTCTTCCCCTGCAGGCCCAGCTGTCCCCTTGCACTGCTAGGCTCTTGTAGGTAGGCAACCTTCTTCTTCTGGCTGCTCACAACCTTGACAGGCAGCAGCTCACCCTGCCCTGGCTCATCAGGTGTGCTGCTCAGCCAACAGAAATAGCAACGTGTACACCCTTCTAGCATAAGAAACGTACAGCGAAACCTTTGCTATGTAACGTTTGTGTGGACAAGAGCACGAGCATTTCAATACGTTCACCAAGTGCTTTCACTTCACTTTTCAGGAGGAGCAGGTACAATGACTATTCAGGAGATGTGCAGAGGATGGAACCATTGGCTTTGTGTGCTCTGGAATATCAATTCCCATTTGCTCACTTCCACCTCTGTTTATCCAGTCCTGCAAACCTCCATGACTGGGCTGTGCAGGAGCAGTTCAGTCCCAGAGGCCCACATTAGCCCCGCCCAGGTTCCTCGCTTTCTCTGGCGTGATGGGTGAGCAGGCTGGGTAGTTTCCTAACACACACAAGCCCCTTCGGTCCCTGTTTGTGCAGCTGTGTCCTCCAGGTGAGCTGCTCACCTAAGCTGACGTTGTCAGATGCCTGAACTGGATTACAGGGGGGTAAAAAGGAAAGTGCTCCTGGATGCAGCTCTCTACAGTGACTTCAGCTGCACACTGCTTTGCTTTCAGCATGTGGTAGAAGAAAGTAGAAAGTGAAGTTAAGGCAACATTTACAGTAGCCATCAGTGGAAAAAAACTGGGAGGCTTTATAAAAAAACCCCGTTTCCTGTTATTAGTCACATTCACATCTAACAAGGGTTTTTCAGGAACCTGCCCATCCTGCCTCCCTTTCCCCTCCCCCAGATTTCTGCTCCAGAGGGGTGAACAGTCTTTAATAGAGATTGCTAATTATAAGCTATTGGTGGTTATTGTCATATGAGGCCCAGAGGTGAGATCAAGGCTTGATTGTTCCAGGTGATGCATCCACACGGATGTCATGGGTCCCTGCTGTAGGGCTGGCACTGAAATGAGCTTTGAAATACTACCCCCAGCTGCTAGCTCAAGGTTCAAATAAGCCAGAAGAGTTCCCCAGAGAGTGGCATTAGCAAAATCTCTTGGAGAGCTGACTCCACAGGCTAGAAGGGAAGAATAATATTTCAATTAAGTGGACTGGCAGAGTTCAAAGGCATAATAAGCATTTAAATTCAACATGAAAGACATCTCTCTCTGCAGAGCTTTAGGATGGAATAGCCAGACAGGTAAACTATTTAAAAGCCCCTTTAATCAAGACTATTAACATGGAGATTTTTGTCTTAATTAGAAACACCCCCCTATTCAATCACATTAAAGAGAAAGTGATAGAAAATGTCATTTATTTTTCTTTGTAAATTTTTTCTAAAAGAACAGTAAAAACAGTTTTCCTTGCAGATAATCACACCATAATTAAAAGTTATCTTTGGGAGAAGATTTGTTTAATCTATTCCATTGCTCACATTTTAACTTGGAGTAAACTGTTGCACTCATATTTCGATGAAAAAAAGGTAGAAAGCCTGCTTTCCCAAATGTTTCATTTTATGACCATAAGCAATAGTGAGACAACCTAAAACTATTTTTCTTCTCACAAATTTCCTGGCATCTCGAAAGATGCTGTAGGAAACAATGCTAGCTTATGTATAAAGCACACTTTTTTTTTTTTTTCCCCCATCTGGGAGAAAACCACATTAAAAGGAGCCTATCCATTCTGCAGATAGCAAAGCAGCCAGAATATTGCCAAGCACTTGTATTCAGCAAAGTGAGCACCAAAAAAGGGAAGACGATGATTCAGGAGCCAGAGAGGACTACCAACACACCTCCCTCCTTTCCTCTATTAGGATCTCAGCGTCCTGCCTGCCATCGGGCTCTGCTCTTCCTTCCAAAATAGCTGTCAATTATTTCAGCTCAGGATGACAAACAACTAGAGAAAAATTAATAGGACCAGAGAAGCCCTTACAGAACAGCCATGGCAGGGATACTTCACATGGAAACATGACATCTGAATGGAGCTAAGCAGCCCTTAGCAGGACAAGGGTTGCTGTTCACTTTATTTTCAGACGGATTTGCAGACCTGTGTGGGTACAGAGGAAGAGCAGCATATGGGACATGCGTGAAACCTCATTGAACCTCCCACACAGTGCTAAGCCTGACAGCTAAGGAACCTAACCCCAGGCAGGAAAAATATCACCATCTGATGGAGCTTTGCCAGTGTTAAACAGCATTTCTCACAAGCTGAGAAGCAGTTTGGTGTGACAGCTCTGGTGAAGCTGAGGACATATCCTGCTGACCTGAAAAGGTCATAGGGTCATTTGCTCATCAAGCTCCTGTTGCTTTGCACACCTCAGACTTTTAGGTAACACCTTTGTTGCGAATCCGTCTTCCTTCCCAAGTTGATACTGACTAAACTGGTAGATCCAGAAAAAGGAGGATATATGGCAATAAATATCAGATGCATCTATGAAGTGCTACATCTGGTTTATAGCATGGCTGTGTGCTAACTCAATTATGTTCCTTTGACCCTGGGACTTGGTTGGTCAGCTTCTGCAAAAAAGCCTTTTGTCAGGTTGCAAAAAACCTAAAAGTGGCCTTGAAAATGTCCCTTGTTCTCCATGATGTCTTGAGCAGTGCAATGTTAAGGTATATCTTACCCTCCCAGGGTGCCCAAAGTGGTCAAACATCCCCATACTTGAACTTAGCAGTGCTGGAGCTAAGCAGATGCATAACCACGCATCTGATAAGGTGGGCTGTCCCCACACAATCATCCATCTGTACAACCTGGTTCTTCCATACCCTCCTCAGCCCCATCGTGCTTGGAAAGGCTGGCTTCAAATGGCAAGCATTTCTGCTTCACTGTCTTGCAATAGTCACATTTACTTTGTCCTGGTGTATCTGTCCTGTTTGGGCAGGAGAACATATGTTGGCTAGCAACTGCATTCTGAGGTTGCTGCCTGCCAGGGCTCTTCAAAGAGCAAGGCTGGTCCTTGGAGCTCACTAAAAATATTATATACGTGTATCCCTTTACAGGGAAGGAGCATCTGCATCACCATAGATATCTACAAACTTAAGGAAATCTTTTCCAAGCAGGTCTAAATCACAGGCATCCTCTTCCTTTACTGGGCTGCTTAGTCCTCTACCTTAGCCCTTCAGAAATTTGATGAAGTATGCTAATTTCCACCAGGCTCTATCTGCTCCCATTTCTTGGAAGGTATTTGTGCAGGCCATGAGCTGGATAGAGCTGTGCCAGCTTATGGCAGCAGGCATCTGGCCTGTACTCTCTTATGAACTGTACTAAGACTTGCTTACTAAGCCTTGTTCTGCCCCTTGAATTACAGACAACCTTTCCCTGAGCATACATTTCTGGAGGAACAAAAAAGGCAGGATCTTCCTGAGGTGTTTGGACAGTTCCTAGGCGTTTGATCTATTTAGTTGCTACTTGAAACTAAATCCATTTGAGGATTGTTGGATGACTTTAGTTAATAAACTAGGCTTTTACTGGTTACTCTTACGTTCAGTTTAAAAAAAAATAAAATCATTATTTCCAGTATTGTCTCCTCAGATAAGAAGTATTAGCTGATTTTTTCTGATATAATCACCTCTTAGTAAGTAGCCAAGAAAGATTCATTATTGCCTCTTGGATCTAAAGAAATGTCAAAGGTATTAAAACATTGACATTTTGTTGCAGTGAGAGCTGTGAGATCAGCCAGACAGCTGCCTGAAGGCAAGCTCCAAAATTACTCATCCGCTGTAGCTGCTGTGATAGGGTGGTGTGGCACACAACTGCAGGGACTCACGCCCTCCCCTTTCAGGCTGCACACAAATGGCTTTGCCCCATTTGCTGTGGTTATAATGAACTCGAAAGGGCCAGAACTGGAAACCCAAAGCTGCTTGTGGTGTTGGTTTTGATAATGAAATAAGAGGTCGCTAGAATCTGTATTTCTTTTACCAGCGCAAATTTAAACGCCGCACGTAACCCGATAAGCAGATGCTGAGAGAAACAGTGTTAAATCCTCTGTGTGCAGGTGGTTTGGATAGCTTGGCAATGTCTAAATACCCTAAGAAAAGATTATTTCTTCCAAATGACTCTTCATCCTGTCTCCCACCCTTCCTGGTCTCATTTTCATTTTATTACAGTCCTTTCCAAGAGCGCAGAAAGCCAAGATAAAAAAACCTTTCTTGGTGAGAAGAGCTCACCTGTCTGTGATGCCCGTTTTTCTTGGTCACCTACTGTGGACTCTGGTTACCATCCAGCTGTAGCTCTGTCCTTCAATCTGTGCTGGTGCCTTTAAGCTTACCATCATCTACATTTTTATCTTAGTCCAGTTAGACTGTACAAAGGCAGACAGTAGCCATGGAGCATGTGGAAACCACCTCAGTTTCTTTATCTGCTGGCCAGGACAGCCTGCAGGATGCCCTTGGCTTAATTCACCAGTTCTCCAGGCTGCCTGAAACTGCCACAGGTCACAGTGGGACAACCGCTTCACTAGCACATTTCTTCACTTTCTCTATGTTTTAGAGTCACTGAATACTTCTGGGCATCATTTTCTTTTTCACAGAAGAAAATAAGATGAATAGCTTTTTTGACAGTTTGGAAAAAGCAGATTTACTTTTCTCTATTTCTTTGTTAAAGGAAGTGGTAAGAGATATGCTCTAGCAGTACAGGATTGAGATTCAGCTGGCAGTCATTCCTTCTGCTCTAACCTGTAATCTGGCCAGGCACACAAACTAGTGCAAAAGCAGAGGCTTAAGTAACATTAGGAAACACCTTTCCTCAAATCCACACTTTTGAATTAGAAAGGATTTTAAGATAAAAAATTCCTCCATTACCATCATTGCAGTCTTCACAGAACAAAGAAACACTACTCAAGCTACAGCAAGGGCTTGCTGCCTTCTCACCAGCTCTGTTCTTGGCCTTGGTGTTTCCCCTGCATTTTGTGCAATGGCTTAGAGCAGTGAAGTCCAGGAAATGCACTTTTACTCACCTGAGTATTTTTTAGAGTCTTACCTGTCATTTGAAATATTTAAAGTCAAACCCACACAGGAGCGTGGTACATTTGCAGATTATGGTTGTGTGGCTTTTGCTAAGCTGAGTAGTAGCAGACATTCTCAGGGTTTCTGTCTCTGCCCAGTATGCAAAGTCTTGTCTCCATGGTCACAGTACAAGTCAAATGGGAAGATAGCTTCTTCTAAATCCTTTTCCATCCCCAAAGGACCCCAGAACTCTTTCCCTGAGCCTGACCCCAGGGAGAAGTTGTCACTGTTCGTGCCTGAGGTCTTCTGGCTGCCTTTTCTCCTGTTGCGTTTCTGCCTTTGACTTTGCATTTACAGACCTTGGTACCTCTGTAGAAAAGCAAACTGTAAACCCCCCTCAGCAGGACTGGTGAGCAGCCACACCTTGCTGGCTTTCACGTGGAGCAGATAGCTCTGCCTGCAAAAGGGCTTTATTCTCTTGCCTGCTTACCCTGCACAAGACACAGCCATTGTGTAGGAAACTTTAGTGAAGTTTAAAAATGCCGATAAAGCATCACCTGCTACCTCTGTGGAGTACAAAGCAGAGCAGGCTGAGGATAAACCCTTCAGGCATAAATGAACTCCACAGATTAGAGAATATGGGTATGACTATGGATAAAGCCTTTTCCAGTGAGCTTGGAAAGCCACCAAAGCAAATACCCCTGGTTATTTATTCCTCATTGTTATTGTACAGGTTTCTTCCCAGGTGTGGACATGGATATTTATTCATGTGTGAAGAGTTATCCTAATTCTACCCTTTTATTTCCTAGGGTTTTAGTTTTCCTACTAGTTTCCCTCTTTAAGCATATGTGAAACACATTGTTTGTTGTGTGGTATGACCTTCCCTGGCTAGTGCCAACCTTCAAGTCGTCTTTCTCACGAGAAGTGAGAGCTCTTTGAGTTTTGACTGGTGATGTTTCTACAGAGCAGAGGCACTGCTGTGTTCCTCTCAGCTCCTGAGCAAGCCTGATAACTGCAGGGTGTATCTTGTGCCCATAGGAAAGGGATTTACATTGGTCTCCATCCCCTTGGAGACATTCAGCTGAGCAAGCTCTACCAGGATGTAACCTCCTTGCCTCCCTTCAGACTGCGAGTACCTCTGCAGTTACCCATGCTACCAAGAGTTTCTGTCCATTGCAGCGGTCCCTACCTCTCCAGAGCTCCAAGGCAAGGAAAGCCCATTCAGTGGGGCTGCCCTGACTATGAGTTTCAGTCTGTTTTGTGAGTGATCTCTTGTTAACCACCAGCCTTTGCCTTTGGAAGGATCCCCAACACCTCAACGCCAATGTACCCTGCTTATGCATCTCTTGCTGAGGCTATATCTGGGCTCTCTGCAGCTGAGCTATCTCCAGACAGCAAGGACTGAATCAGCTTGCTCTATTTATATCTCGCTGGTATTTTACCCAATAGAATTTTGGTTAACCAACTGCAGTTTTCGCATTTTTATAATTTCAAGAGAAATTCACGGTGCTGGCAAACCAGGATTTTTTAAGGTTAGCTGTTTAGTCATCATCTCCTATGGTGGCAGCCCAATTGCTCCAGGCTGAGCCACAACTGTGCTGTTGTGAGGCAGTTGCTGCATTTTCCCAATGTTTTTCCACTGAAAGAATTTTCTTTAGATTTCTCTACACCCCTCATGTTTTGTGTTCACACTTCTTTGGGTTTGGTATCTAGTTGACATTTATATGTCCATTGCTTGTCTTTCTGAAGTGATCCCATTTCCCTGTAGATGCTTTAGATTAAATGCCATTGTTTAAAACTTATTTCTTCTGCAACCATGTACACACAAATAAGAGAAACCCAGGAACACGAAAATAAGTCAAGTATGGCAGAGTAACTGCAAGCCAAAAGCTGTCTTGCACTGCTTTCAAAGCAGAAAAAGTCCCAGAGAAGTATTTCTCCTGTTTCCCAAGTACATTTCCACTTGCCAACACACGCTTTAAAAGTATTGTGTTAATAAATAATAAAAAGAAAAAAATCCAACAAGCTAACACAGCATGCTGTGCTCATCTCTTTGTATCAACAAATAAAAAACACCCAAGAAGCAGTCGAGGTTTTCAGCTGCCCATGCAGACTTCAATCAACCCTCTTTCCTGCCCTCTTCTTCTCCCCTACTTCAGCAAAGCAGGACATGGGTAAGACCTCCACTGTTCTTCCCTGGAACCTTTCCCAGAGCCCACAAAGCCCCTGCACCACTTGCCCTCTGCTCCATAGTGTTTGCAGGAGATATAAGGACTGAGCACTTGTACCACTGCCTACTTCCCTGCTGGCCAAGGAGAACATCTCCTCTTCCTCTAACTGGGGGTTCAGCCAAACCGTTTTGAGGAACACCCTCTAAAAAGACGGCTGATGACCTAAAGAAGTGCTTTCTCCCTGATCGAGTGGTTCAGCCCCTGCCAGGCTTTTGCTCACCCAATTGCTGAGGTTTTCGCTTTGGGCTCTTTCTGCCTCTCAGAAATTTTCACAAAGCAGAGGGGTGCGCTACTCGTTCTGCATTTGAATTTTAGTGGCTCAGACCTCTGCAAAACATTTCACAAGTGCTCTCAACTGTTTCCCACTGCTCCATTGTTGGAAAGCAGCCACAGATGCTATGGCAGCAGGTATGGCCTCTGCCTTAAGGGGGAAAGGGAACGAAACCATTCAGATCACCCTGGGCTCTGCAAGCCAGGGGTCACAGATACATTTTCATGTGGTCCACATTTGAGTGAGAAGCTCCCACAGACTGTTTCTGAAATACATCCTGTACCCAGACTTCTCTCTGTCTCCTCTGTCTTACCCAGGTTTCATGCTCAAGTCTTGAGTTTGTCTATTTCATGTTTAAAAAAGATATCCCAGAACATCCCTAAAAGCCTCTCACAATGTATCCAGAGCCAGATGCAACCTGTAGGCAGCCTCAAACCTGGCAGGAGAGCCAGGGCTCACAGAGAGCACAGGCTGGCACCAGCACATGCAACATGGACATAACCAGGAGAGGGACATCACCGCAATAATGAGCAGCAGCTCACATCACAGTTTCCAGTCCTCCTCTACCTTTCTGCAGCCTCCTCTGCCTTCAGAGTGTAGAGAATGGGAAGCACACCCTAGAAAAAGCTCAACGTAAAAAAAAAAATAAAATAAATCTGGGCTTCAGCTGCTTTTGGCTCTTCCTGTCCTGAACCCTGGTCCCCAAAGACACACAACTTCCCCAGCCAACCCTCCAGCCCCAGGCCTCTCCCCAGCACCAGGCTCCTTTCCTTTAATTTCCTAGCTGAGCTGTCCCTCCACATGCTGCCCAACTAACTCTCATCCTCAGGGCTTCTGCCCCATGCCTCTGTAGCCTCCAGCCTCACGCAGCAGATGACGACCACGCACGTCTTGAGTTAGTGCAGGCTGAACAGACAAGGCTCAGCTCCAAGGATTTATCCAAACCTGACCACATTGTGTACAGAGAGGAAAACAACTCCCCTATCTTTCTTGGAGCAGGCTGCAGCTTCTCGCCTTTGTTATGTATTATTCTTGTCATCAGCAAAAAAGCATGCAGGAAAACAGCCGAGAATAACTGATCAGTGTGCCTGGGAAGAGTATCTTGTGATTTAAAGCCTTGGCACAGCACGCAGCACAGGAGAGCTGTTTGAATTACCTACCCCAGCTATTCTGGAGGGAGGCTGGGGAGACCAGTCCCATCCCAAAGCTGGGTACGTGCAAGTGTCTTGCTGAACCCAGGCCAAAGTTTCCCTAAAAGAAAAAGGCAGAGATTGTATAAGCATGAAAAAAAAAAGTCTTATCTATTCTTTTTTCTGTAAGACATGGAAACAAGGAAGAAATCAACAATAAATTAGCTAGAGATGAACATTTGGATTTGGGCTTCATAAGGTTGCACATTTGACGGATAACAAGGTGTGAATTATCGCAAACTCTAATGAGATGTATGGGCCTCTGTTAAGTCATTAGGGAGAGGAGTCTCTGTCCCCCTCAAATTGCTTTGTTTCCTGATTTAGTTTCATAATGGACTGTTTGAATTTCCTACAAACACTAATGGGATCTGTTTTCTCTTGTGAGAGTTTGCTCCACCACATTTGGTAAAGTAGGACATGAGAAGGAAGCAGTCTTTAGCAGAAGATTGATGGCGCAGCCCAGGGCACAATCTGCTGAGGTGGGCTTGGCAACGCTGCAGAGAGCAACCTGCCTTGGAGGGGAAGAGTTTCTGTTTATCCAGAAGGACAATGAAGAGTTTAGGAGAAGATACTCTTCCATGTGAATGAAATGGCTGGCAGTGAGTTTGCTGAAAGCTGAGCTGAGCTTCAGGGGTCTGATGGTGACATTAGACACCTTGGGGTGGAGGCTGCAGTGCTGGCCCTGGGATGTTCTGGGGAGCTGCAGGTGCTGGAACCTTTCCACCACCAAGTCCTGTCCTGTTCCTGCTAGGTTGCTGCAGATCTCAGTCAGCCCAAGAGCCCCATATAAAGCTCTACACCCCAAAACTGCAGGATGCTACCAACTGCATGGCCCCATGGTGGCAGGTGTTGGTAGCCTGCCCCACTGCTTTCCTGCACAGCAATTCTGCACCCATAAATAGTGTGATTTTTAAGTCTGATGTTGTACAAGTTGTCTGAAAGGCAGTCTTTATTCTCCTGGTGGGAGTCGCCGGTGAGGTGAGATTCACGTCCCTTGTCAGGCGTCCGAGAGCACAGAAAAGCAAAGGTGGCTCCAGGCAAACCCCGCCTATGATCTTATTTGCTCCTGGTGAAAATTCAGCCATTGGTGTTCAGTGTGTGAGTGAGAAATTAAGCAGCCATGTGTTTCACGGGGTAGCTAGAGCTGAATGTACTCAATTACTGCACAAGTCCACACCGTTACAGGCTGTGGAAGATATACAGACATAATTCACATAATTTTAATTAAATAGTAGTATCTTTCAATATATTGCATTTATTGCAATTATTCTCTTTGACCTACTGAAGCATCACTTTTTTTTTTTCTTTTAGATACAATACAAGCATAAACAGCACTAATTGGCTTTTAGGACTAGACCTGCCAAAGGAAACCCAGAGGCTTGCCCCACTGGGGAGAGCAGCACCAGAACAGGGTGCTCAAGAGCTGCTCAGGGAGATAGGAGCTGCCCTGAGCTGGTCCACAGCTTCAGGGGGCAAGTCCTGCATGTCCTAAAACAACCCTTTGGGAGTTGGTCACAGTGTCTTTAGGAGGGTTTTCAAGCACACAAAGCTGTCCTACAGGAGCTTTGTTCAAGCAGAGACCATCATGCAGCCAGGGCTCTGCAAACAGCGATGAACAGGCCAGTGGGGACAGTGGCTGGAGGCTGGCAGAGGTGGCCCTGGGAGATCAACTGAGGCATCTTAGTGTTGCAGAAAGATTTCTTTTAGGAGCAGGGTGTCCCTAGAAAGAGGAGCCTGGAGCTTTTGCCACTCAGTTCATAGGTAAGGCACACAGCTAGGAGGCTGCTGAGACCTACCAAGGCTCTTCTCTGCCAAATTCCTGCTGAGCTCCTGTGCTGCTAGCTCTCTTCTTCCTTAGGCCAACGCCAAACTCAGCAACAGCCCCTCAACATAACTTCATCTCTTATTCTTCATCTGTTTGCTCTTCTCCATCTTGAATCAGCCAAGGGGGAACACACCACTGAGAGCTCAGCAAGCTGCCTCCAACAGGAACTCTCTTCCTCAGGAGCTCTCTTCAAACTGACCAGATGCTTTTCCCAAAATGGTCAACTCCTGATTAATATAGCCCCAGCCTCACCCACCACTCTAACCACGATCACCTGGGGGCAGTTGGGGTCTCACACAGGTGGGTCAGGTTCTGTTTCTGGGGCCTTGGGGAGCAAAACATGTTGCTGGGTTGTGACTCATCCATAGGACAACTCCAGTTCAGGGCCTACAGCCCAGGGCCCAGCACTTCAGCTTCCTAGAGTCTTATGATGGGATCCAGTGAAGGCAGCAGCTTATCTGTACCTCCCAGCACTTGAGTCTGCTGAGCTGGGCAGGTGGTGAAGCAGCAGCCAGAGGGACAGCTCGTGTGTGGGGAGATGTTTCAGGCCACCGTGGATAGGACACAGGACCAGCAGTGCAGGGTTCAAGTCACTGTGCTGATGCAGCTTTTCCAAAGAGTGAACCAAGACCGTATTGCTGAGGGAAGATGGGAGATGGAAATCCCACAAGTGGAGAGAGTGTAAATTGCTTGCAAACATCCTTCTGACTGTTAAAAGAAGGGTTTTTTCCCCCTCCAGGAATTGTATTTAACAATTCTGGTTTGTTAGATGCTGCTGTATCAGGCCTGTTTTGGTTTTGGTTTATTTTTCTTAGTGCATACACGCATAAAGGAAAAAAAACCCAAACAATTAAAACTGCTTCACTAAGATTTAATGATTTGTTTGCCCTGTGAGACCAAGGGGGTGAATGCAGAAGGTTTTTATTGATTTCATTGCCAGAGCAGTAGTTTGGGTTTGGCAGGTGAGAGGTTGTGCATCAAAAAAAAAAAAAAAAAAAAAAGAAAAAGAAAAAGGAAAAAAAAAAGGGGGGGGGCAAGGAACAAAAAAAGAAAAGCACCTAGCTGTGATTTATTACCACATAATATGTAGCAAGATTAATTCCAGCTGTGGATTAGAGCACCTGATGGGTATTAAGGAGTTGGCATGTGGCTTTATGAAGAGATGAGACTTCTCCCTCTTCCACCCCATGCACCATCTCCTTCCAGTGGTTTAGAGTTTGGCAGAGCAATATGGAGCAGCATAGTTGAAGAACTCATCTATCCGTAGGAGGGGTAAAGGGATGGCTATGGCTACCCTGCAGGAGTATGACTAGGAGGTTGCTGAAACATGCTATTTGAAGTGAGAAGAAAGAAGGTGAGAAGAAAGACAAGAGTGTCTTTGGTCATGTTTCTTCAGGATGCTTCCATTCACTAATGCCTTCATGTTAAAATGGAGCCTAACCCTTCAAAACCTGAGAGCAAAATTACCCATTTTAAGGATAGAGCATATGCTAATCTCTCCTCTTTAAAAATACTCCTCTGTGCCCTTCCTGCCTGTGGTGTCCTGGAACAGGTAGGAACATCACCAAGGCCGTGTGGTGCACCCACAGGTATTGAGGCTGGACTTGAGGAGAGCCTCGGCAGCCGTGACTGATGGCAGACCCTCCCCAGGCAGCTGCTCCCTGAAGAGAGGTCATCTCATGGGGGGTTTCTGGCTAACAAGAAAGCCTGTTGTGCTGTCATGCCTGTCAGGCAGTGCTTCCAGGGAAGGCTGGAGGGTTGATAGCAATGAGCAGGCAGTGAGCAGAGCCATCCAGGGAGAGGGAGGAAACTGTGATGTGAGCAGAGCTGGCCAGAGGGAAGATGAAGAGATCAATGAGACACAGGGGAAGGGTAGAAGAAAAGCGTGGATGGAGGAGCACCCACTGAGAGTCAGGGAAAGCAAGGGCTGGTAAGGGGCTTCAGAAATACAAAAGATTTTCATCTGGAAAGTGAACAAAGCCAGAGTGTTAGTGTGGGAGGGGGGGATGCTCACAGGGGTGAAGGAGACAGCCATCCATGAACCAGTCAGTGTATGAGTGCCGAGCTGAGCAGGGAGGAGGATTAGGAGCATGGCATGGAGATACATGAAGGGGCTAAGGAGCAGGTGGTTTGAGGAGATACCTTCTGCTCCCGGTGGCTTGTGATAACCAGGGCAAGTTGTTGAGCTGGCCAAAACTGACACTGAGCCTTGGCTTGTCAGTCTGGAAATATAAAATAGGAGCACTCTTAGGCTGTAAAGCTAAGCTGGCTCTGGCACTCCCCCTTCCTGTCTTCATATGCTGCCAGTCTTGGCAGACATGCTTCTCGAGGGCTGTCATCCCTGTGTTGCCTCAAAAGAGCCAGAAGACAGTACAATGAGGGTACTGCTGGTCTTGTTCAGTGCTGCTGAAGGCATCGACCACAGCCCTGCTGCAGCCCTCGTGCTGTTTCTTGAGCAAAGACCAGCTCTGCGGGGTGTAGTCAGCTGTCGAGGGCGCAGGCACAAAACTCCTTTGCAGGAGAGAGGAGTTACCAGTCTCACAGTGATAGCCCTGCCATCAAATCCTTAATGTCACATACCCAGGTAGAGGGCAGCTCACACTGACATCCCTCCTCACAGCCTCATGCATCTCCTCATGCCTGCACAACCTGGGTGCAAGGCAGCCTCCAAAGCCTCCAGAGCCCCAGCTCTTACATGTGGCTCTTACACACACAAGCACCACAGCTCTCAGCCCCACCCACCTCAAATCCTCCCTGGGTGACCCTGGAGCTGCAAAAAAGAAACCTCCCAGCAGGGCAGCACAGGCCCCACCTTGGAGGACACAGCAGTTGTGTCGGCCACAGCAAGAAGTGTACCCCAGGAGGGAAGGAAGTGCTGGGGTGTGTTGGCAGTCCACCCCCAGCTCAAAAACCCCGACCCTTGTCCCCTCCCGTGAAGCCACCCTGTGCCTGTGCCAAGCCTGGCACTGCTGGAGGGGGCGAGCAGCCAGAGCAGAGTGGGAGGCAGTTAGCACAGAAAAAACATTTTTGTTGTTTTCAAAAGCAGCAAGGCAAATAATTTAAAAAAGAAAGATAACTTGAGCTCTTCACATCACTGGGGCCCTGTGATGCTAAGCATCACTGACTAAACATCTTTAAAGAAAAGAATTTGTGCTGTGTTTTCCTTGGATTTCCAAAAGAGTTTGGTAATGAAAGGCAGAGGAAGAGCAATGCAGAAGGGTAAGGATAGCTTCACTTGAGGAGCTGAACAACCAGTGCATGAAACAGTAAAGATCTGTGTGGCTTTTATGCCTCACTGCTGTGCCAGATACTCTGATGGCAGAACTGTGTGGTCACTGGCATTATATATCACACACGCTGTAGAAATAGTCATTAAAAACCCATATAATTAGCATCAGTTGCATATTGTTTCAGGCAGTGCTTTGCCATCAGGCCACCCTGCAGGTGATGGTGTGGGTTGTTTGCTGCTCTCTTCCTGTTGTTTTCCTCCCTCCTCCCCTGATCATCACAGACCCTAAAACCTGGCAAGGAGACACATCACATACCATGTATGCTCCTGGCAGCACATGTGACACAGCTGCAATGGTAAGAGTTGTCAAACACATTTGATGCCACAGCTGAGCTGTTTCTCATAAAAAGGGCAAGCCTGCTCCTCTCATCTGACACCAGGAGCTGGGGATGCTTCCATGAACCTGCAATGGAGTGTCTGGGAGAGGATAATTGTTGATCTTTTATTTCCCTCATTCCCTGACATCTTCTCCAGCAGGTCTGGTGACAGCCAGCACTGGCATTGGGTTTGTCGTAGGGTTGTCCTTTAGGGCAAGCTGCACTTGGGCATAGGGATCCCAGTGCCAGCCAGCCCCAAACTTTTCACTGTAGTTGGTGAGAACACGGCCATCACCTTTCACGAGGGCTTGGGTTTGTTCCACCAGCCTGCCTCTGCCCCTGCTGCAGCTGCAGCAGGATTCATGCAATGCAGCCAGTCTGGTAACTATTGCCTCATCTTTCCCCTGCCCCGAGTTAATAGTGCCGGTAAAGTCTGTTTTCTGCTCTAGAAAGCATGTCTGCTAAGAAACGGAACTTATCTCAATGACCCCGCATCCAGTCCCATCTCATAATAAACCAAAAAATTGTTCAGATTTACATCGCTGAAGTCCTCACACTTCTCAGTTGCAGCCAAGTTACAAAAGGGTCTTTGCCAGCTTTTTAGCACACAGCTTCTTATTCCCCTACAACCCAGAATGCTATTTCTTTAGATAGACATGTATTAAAGGGAATTAATTAACTAGGTGTGCTGGCTAGCTAATCAATTTTCTTGATATAAATTGAATACTGATGGAAGAACGTTGATCTGTTGCTCCCCCAGCTTCCCCCACATAGAGATTAAAAATAGATGAATACTCAGAGAAATTGTGATGGGATCATATTCCTTCCAAATATAGTGTTTTGGAAACCTCAGAAAATGGGGTGAACGTTACTGGGATTTCATTTTGTAAATGCACTGGGTAAGTTAATGTCAAAAATGTCCTGATTTAGAGATCTTTCAACAAAAGAAAATGGAAATGTTTCATTCTGAAGCAACTTTTTGTTTAGACATTTAAAGAATGGCAAAATCAAGGGCAAGAATCTGAGTGAAATGCTCTAATTGTGTCAAAACAAAAAATATTTACAATGAACAAGCTTTAGTTTGTTTGTTTCTTTTGATTTTCCTTCATGGAGCAGTTTAATAACTTGGTGTCTCTCAGGCCTGTGTGAAATGGAAGATTTCCCCCAGCCCTCCACTCCAATAGTGCTTTTCACCACCTTTTGAGCCCCAGCTGAGGGACCAGCAATACTCCATGTCTCACGTTCTTCTGCCTTGATCCTGCCAGTGTTTTTCCAGCTCTGGCATTCAGCAAAGCATGGCCCAACTAATGACCCAACAGGTGACTGGCACCCTACAACACTGGTCTGCAACTTCAAGCTGGAGAAAACTCTCTGGGTTTTTGAAGAGATTCCCTGCTTTTTCCTTAGGATGTTTTGAAGGTGGATCCACTTCATTAGCAAGTAAATGTTTGCTTTAATTGGCAAACTGTCCCATGCCTCCTAAATGACTGATTTGACTACAAATTGCTCAGACTCTGTGATTTATTTTTCATCTCATTTATTGCAGGCATGAGTACAGGAACAGGTAAACAGCTGAGCCGTAAAAGTTTCTCTCTAGGCATGTTTTCAACAAAATGCCATCACACACTCTCTGATGATACATGCTGCTACTCAGATGAAACAAAATGGAGTGAGCAATCTTACTTTAAAGCTGCTACCCACCAGTCAAAGCTGCAGCTGCCAAAGAAGCCTTCTCCTCCACTTACTTTCTCCCTTCCCTCCTTTTCCATGTCATCTACAGGTTCTTTTACGGCACTTAACTTTACAAAACACAGTTGTGAGGCTGATCTTACATGCAATTACAGATCAGCCTCAGTATATTTATTGCAAACTCCTTGAACATCTGGACATTAAAAAAAAAAAAGGAACAAAAAAGAAAAAAGAAAGAAACAATATTCCATTGCATAATTACGAGTAGGTTTTTGTAGCCAATGAACCAGAAATGTATTCAGAAAGAAAAAAAAGAAAGAAAAACAAAGGATATTTGTAAACAGTTCAAACAAAACATGATGCTGCCTCCAATGAAACATTTCACTGCATTGCCAGCTCTGTTTCAAATGGGCACGTAGGCATCCTGTTGCAAGAGAGTTGTGAAGCCACAAACTGAAACTTCAGAGGAGTTAATTTTCAAACATTGCACTTTCAGGGTCTAAGTGTGTTGGAAACGTGAAAAACCTGCACACACTGTGGGATCTGATAGAGATGTGGGATCTCAACATTTGTAAAGAAAACCCGGTTATTCCTTTTAAAACAAAATAGTGAAGACAGCTGAACCACACAAAACCAAAGCACAATTGGTTGGCTTCCATAAGAGACGGCAATATGAGAAAATATTTAACTCCTTGCATAGCTATTTAAATGGCCAATAAATTTTGCTGGAATCACCCAAACATGACAACATTGCATTCTGCCACTTTGAGACTTCATGCTGGAAAGCTGGGATTTGCTGACCAGGTCAGAGCATCACTCAGGGCACTGTTAAAAGCCAGGGCTGCCCCTGGTAGGCTTTGCCAGCGTGGCTATAGCAGGAGGTTTCATCAAACAGCTACTCCCAGATGGGGCACAACTATAACGGAGCCTCTGTGCTTATGCCACTCTAAGTTACCCCAGTTCTCTGCTCTCCCCATCAGGGATAAAAGCTGTCCTGACAACAGGGTGTTTCTGGTGGTATATTTACACCTAACGCGCAAGGCTTTTGCTGGCAGAGCTACACCGCTCACAAATCACACCTCAAAGCACCCCTGGATGATGTAGCCGTGTCGGCAAGGGTTTGCAGTGTAGACTTAACCAGAGGGACAGAGAGCAGGATTCATCTCGCTTAACTTTAAGCAATATAAAGGTAGACATTTAAGTCAGAGGCACCTCCGGAAGGCAGTTCCTTTGATCTCTCATCAGGTGAGAGTTGGGCATATTATCATTAGGTGAGATGAACCCTTTCCCAGGAGAGCTGAAGAGATGAATTCCTTTCAGCCACTCTTTCCTGTCACCAGCTCTGGAGACCATGCTTCAGAAGGCTGCTGTTCAAATGCGTTATCTTTACACATGTCAATGTACATGATAATGATAGCCTGTGCTGGGCTTCATGCTGCCACAACTACATATGCAAGCTCATTAAAGCTAGCTCAGATACTTCTGCACTATTATACAGACATACCTTCGGGCAGAGTATCCTTTAACACCTGTAAAGTTAAAGTCTAGGGGCAAATCTAGACTATCTGACCCCTAGAATATGTTCATGTTGACGCTGTAATGTCTACAGTAGTTTTGGGTAGCAGGTGTTCTAACACTGTAATTCCCAACCAGAGGTGAGGCAGGAGTGTTTATTCAGAGGATGTGAAAACTGAGATGCTTAAGCGTGGCTGAAGAAGGTACATAGTAAGAAAGAACAAGGTGATGACATTCCGCAGTTAGAAGTTTAGTTTGATATCAGTAAAACAGTTTTAACAAAGCTCCATTAGACTGCAGAATAGGAAACGGTGGCAGCCAGTGGATAAGACACTAAAACAAGACAAGGCAACGTATTTGGGGTTGTTCTGTGGAAAACATTCCACAGGAACTAAGTGACCATGCGAGATCTCCCCTCTTCTCCCGGTGGGAGCCAAGGAGGGAGGAGTCTCTGTTCTTTCTCAGCTACACCAGAGCATGCCTCAGCTATAAAGGCTTGGCCACTGTAAAGTAACCTTGGTTCACATTTCTTGTTTTCCAGTTCTGACTATTTCAGCTGAAGAATTTTTATACAATGGGAGTAAAACGTTGCATTTAAACCAATAAACTAATAGCTTGTTTACGAGCCAGAACATCTGATGGGCTGGTCTGAGTCAGGCATTCAGTTTTGCTAAAGGCTTTTGCTTTTGTGACCAGACTGCCCTAACGCAGGTGATTAGATCTGTTCGCCTCCAAACCCGAAGGCATCTTGCGGGGTTCCCAAAGCCCACTCCGTGACAATCAGTACAACTGAAATGTGAGTTCAGGTCTGGTTTTTCTGTTATTCCTTGACAATGACTCTGTGAAACTGCTGCCAGAACAGCGGGCAGAAGACCAGATTCACCTAGAGTCAGTGCTGCGCCATTCTCAACCTTATTTTGCTTTCCTCTCCCAAAACAGCACCTTTAATTACAATTTTATTTTATTTGTTCCTCACAATGCTCATTTTTACTTGGATGCAGACAAAATGTGCTGCTGCTTCTCCCTCTCCAGTACCTTTTGGGAATTGGCAAGAAAAGAGTTACAGGACATGGAAGATGCAGCCTTTTGTGTCTGCTGTATTTTCCCCGCTTTTCAGATTTCTTCGGAGGGGTTTACTGTTCCTAATCCACTTTTAATAATCCTGGATTGATGGAGTAGTACATTAAAACATAAGGAACATAAGTGTCCTGATACTGTAGCTAGAAGGTGGGCAGTGTACAAGTCATATCTAATTGCCCAGAAAAGTCACCTGAGTGCTCTGAAATCTACAGTCTAGGTGTGTTTCCAGGGCTCCTTGTGCCCATTGCTCATATTGACCTACTTCATTACATTGTGAGTTTCTACCTAACAGTTGTGCTGTTTATTTTGGCCCGCTTTAAAGCAACCAGAAAGGTTTGGGTTTGGTGGACTTCAATGGGGAGCCTAATGCTAATTTATTGTTCCAGTAAATATAAAATAGACAAGTCATTTTATACCTCAACATTGCAATCCACAGTCTTGAGATGCTCTCAAGAATTCTCATTTCAGAAAGAGATCGCAAGCTAACTCTGAAGGAAACCCAGTCTCACAGCAATCACTTCCCAGCCTCCACACAAACTGCTTAAGCTGAGATAAAGCCATTGTAATCAGTATCAAATTAAGGGCAATCTTTTATCTTAATACAAAGAAGAGAACATAGTGTACAGAGTAACAGAAAAATATACATCTTCAGCCATACAAAACGCACAAAAACTTTCCTGTTGGAAGAGTACCTTGTAGCTGACAGTCAGTTGTCGGTAGCTTTCTAGATGACCCTGCACTACTGAAACAGGGGGAAATGGAGAACTACTTCCTTTTTCTTTTTTTTTTTTTCTAGGAAACAGTTGGTAGCATTACCTGTATATCATAAACACCCTCCCTTGGGCTGCAGTTCTGCTAGCACTGGACCACCCACCCCACCTGGTGCCTGAGATAGCTCCACTGAATGTAGAGGCTGCTTGTGTGCTGGAGGTGAACGGGATGTATAGCCAGGAGAACCCTCCACAGCACTGTTTGCCAGTACACATGTGCTAATTAGTAGAGTGAAAAAATGGGTATAGACACAGTTAGTCCATATACTATCATCATTATTATTCTTTAAAGTGATCAATCAACCCATGTCAGTCAGGAAGGTGGTTTATCTATACAGGAAGGAAAAATCCTCCCTGTGAGAGCTACACCCACACCACTGAGGCTCTGCAGCCTCCAGTGCTGGGGCAGAAGCTGTCTGAGTGTGGGCAAGCCCTAATGCCTAGGCAATCTGGAGAAGGTTAAACTTCTCACTTAGTTTAAAAAAGTCAGTATCAAGCTAGAAAGTCAGTAGCAAATTACTTTAAACAACTGATTTTTTTTTTCATTAATGGAAATGTGGTACAATTTAGTTGAAGGATTAGGTCAAGATGACAAACTACAGGGAGTGTTGGGTGCGTATACCTGTATGGTGGGGGGTCTTCCCCCCTTGCAGCTATTTATATCTCTGAGTGAAGGTAAAGGTTAGGAATTTAATAAGACAGCTGTTTATTTTTCTGTGGAGACTAACAGTCCTGGGGTTAGGATGTAATAATCATTCTTCTGCTTTAAAAATGGTTCTTTAACAAATAGCAGTAGCTCATTGCAATTTTCAGTTGTACAAAATGACATATTTTCTATGTTACTATCAAAATATTCTGCATAACATTAATTTCTGTGCACTTATTAACATATGTACAGAACAGTGTTTCCCAATAGAAATCAGTATGCTCCTTGCTGATCCTTTTTGCCCTAGATTTACCAAAACCAAACCTGAAATTAATTGTGTTAATAGTACAAAATCTCAGAAGAGATAAAGGATTGAAGGTTTGTTTCCCAGCAGCAAATGAATAAAGGAACTCCTTCAAGTTAAAGTCTAGCTTAGACTTCATTTTAACCAACCGTGGTGAATCCAGGCAAGCCAGGAATATCACACATTTTCCCGATGCATTATGTTGAGTACACAGAAGCAGAGGAATGTAAACAGACAGAAGGCACATGAAAGGCCCCAATCCATTCTCCATCTGACGGAAGTGCGAATTTCATAATTCTGTCATCAAGAGTCTTTTCATCATTTTCTCTCTCTCAAGTTCACGCCTCAGAGTCTCAGCGCTGTGTAATTAATGCACAAACAGCCAATTATGGGAACAACAATAAGTCTCAGATTTCAATTTAAAATAATTAACATTTTCAAAATACCAAAGGAGGGGAAAAAAGGTCAGACTTGATTCAGTGAAAAGGCTGATAACTGATGGCTGATTCAAATACAAGTACCGCTTGATATTTCTGAAGAGCAAACAGAGGCAAGAAAAAGGACATTAAAGACCCACATGGCAAAACAGTTTAGGGTTTCACCTCACCCCCATTAAAGGCTACCAATTTCAAAAGAAGCTGGTCTAGGACTCTAAAAATGAAACAGCTACAGTAAATGTCACCACAAAAGACTGGTGTTACAGTCTTCTGCTCCTCAGCATGGTCTGATACTGGGGGACATCTCTGTAGGCTGAATTTACTACAGTCCTGCACACATCGGGGTATGGGAAGCACAGCCTGAAGTTCTTGCTGTCATACACTGAATCACTCCAGAGACCCCAGGTTCTGCAAGACTAGGACTGCCCTAGCTTAGGGGTTCCATTTCTTAATAAATAGTGTGTGTGGGAAAACCCTGTTTACTGTGTTGTTCTGAGAGTGAAGTATCTCATGCTTGTGAAACAGTTTGGAGCCTTAAACTGCAGTGCAGGAACCTTGCAGCCCATTCATGGACAAGCAGGGGGGCAATCACCCACTTGTGCTTGAGACATCTTACAGAAGCTGAGTTCAGCACAACAGCTTCAGAATTACATTTTCACCAGAACAATAAATTTTTAGATGAGTTAGCAATGTCGAACAACTGTGCAGGTGCAATTAAACCAACATCTGCAAAAAATAATTAACAAGTTAAAATGGGAATTGACTGTGAATCCAAAAGTAAAAAAAGGCTCATTTTTTATGATACCAAAAAACCCCTTTTCTCTTCAACACAAGCCTGAGACTTTTTGCACTCTGGAAATATTGAATATATCCACTCCTACATTCGTATTCAGTAAATTATCAGCTTTGCTTAAATTCTAGAAGAAGAAGCCAGCATGAAAAACTGGTAGGATGAAATTATAGAAAACTGAAAGTGGGCTGTCTGTGGAAAAAGGGGATGGCTTGTTGTTTCTCTGAGAAACTACAAGACAGACCACTATAGCTAGAGATTACTAAAAAAAAAAAAAGAAAATTAGTGCCTGTTTTTCATTTAGAAAAGTAGACATTTCTCAACCTCAGCTTTCCTCCATGGACATTTCATTTCAAAAAACAAATTGCAACAGCATTTATTAAAATAAACCTTTGTGGATCAGACAAAATGATGTGCCTGAGGAAAATGTGCACAACCCTTTCTCCCCAGGACATTGGCCACAGAAATGGTAGCAGCAGTTAATGAAGGTAGGGTTTTTTTTCCTCAGAGTAGATAGGAGTTATAGTTATTTCTTTACATAACCCCCTATTCTGAAATAGATGTCAAGCAGCAACTGGAAATATTTTGGCATCAGGGGATATGTCACTTTATGGTAATTATGATAGAAAAGGAGAAATCAAGCTGATTCCTTTCATGCAGAGAGCACCATAGTATTTCTGTGAAAGGTCTACACAGTACCTGTCTGCCAGCGAAACCGGTTTATGCGACGTGTATATTGTCTGGACCGTTGGAGTTGGTATGGTCTCTGCCAGAGATCTCAGCACGGGCGATGGAGTAACCAGCGTTATCTTAGGAGATGACTGCACTGCACAGCACTGTAATTTGCTGTCTGTAAATTCTGCCTGCAAAAAATGTATAGAGAAACAGAAAGAAAAAAAGTGTAGAGCAGCTTCTACTTCTCTTGCTACCTTTCACCATCCAATTCATTGACAAACAGTCATAACAACTAATAATGAGAACAAATGGGAGGCTGTAGATACAGCTGCTCAGTGCAACCTCTGTAGAAGCTGGACAGCCACCTCTTTTGGTGGCTATTTCAGAGCTGTGTCTGAGGGACAAGCCTGACGGCAACATGCACTAAGTGAGATGGAACTCCATATACGGGACTGGCAACGTTCAGATAAAAATGTAATCAGTTTGGAGAATGCCACTTATCATTATTGTGTTTTCCCTAAAAATAATGCAGAATGCTGGCCACGTAAGATTTCTGGACTGTTCTTCAGAAATCCTGCACAATTTGCTGGTGGGTCCTCTGACTACGCTCTGTTTTGTAACAGCCAGGAGTCCAGGCTTGTAGGAGTCTGGCTTTCACAGTGTCCATCCCTTTCCCACATGTGCTACTCAAGAGAAATAGTCTTGCAGAATCTAGTGACAGGCAATGTTACAGCAATATAGGAAGTACTGGTTTAAGTCAACCAGCAAGCAACCATCTCCTGTCTTTCAGGTGAGGCATATCAGCCCTGCAGGATTACAGCAAAGACTGGGCCAGCCTGTGCAACTGGAGGGAAAGGATCCCTAAAAATAAACCAGCCCTGTCTTGCTTTTTTGGCATGGACTATTTCTCAAACCAAACTACAGCAGCTAGTGCCTGTGGTGAAGGTATGATCCTGCCCTAGGAAGAGCACAGAGCAACTGCTCAGGACATCAGGACCATTTGGATATGGTCCTGGTATCAGCTGCATTTCTTTCTTGATGACTTTTTCTTCTGAACTTGATTCAGACTTTAAGGTAGGAAAGAAGAAAAGTCACCATCATAAGGGAGCAGCTATTTGAATAGCAACTCGGTTTGTTTTGTCTTAATTATTTCTCAAATTCTGCAAGCCATGCAGGATCAATGCAAAACACAAACAAAACAGTTTTATCAGTGGGACAAATATTTGAGGACAGGAAAGTATGGCTGTGTTTGGTTTGCTTGTTTATTGTAATTTTTTAACATGCTTCTGTTCATGTTTCATTTAGACTCATCTGATATGCCCCAAAACAACCTCTGAAGCAAAAGAAATTCCCTTATTTCCACAAAATTAGTAAAATGGAAAATGTAAAACCAACTAAAGAAACTCGTTCTCCAACCTTGGCCAATTATATGTGTAAATATTGGCTAATACAACCTGTTCAGACTTCTCTGTTGTTCACCTGTTAAAACTTAACCTTAAAAGTTGCAGGGGTATCAAATTTGGTGTTCCTCATACAGGATCCTTGTCCTCCCTTACTTTACATCATGAGCAGGAGGCGTCCCTCTGTAAGGCTGATGTAAATTCTCCCAGCCTTACTGAGATCAGCAGAGCGATGACAAATTATACTTGCTGAAGATTTGCCCTGAGTCCCAAAGTGGGTTTGCCTGGATAATAGTTTTATGATATATATCCAAAGCATCTTTATGTTTATATATATATATATACTTGCACAGTACATTTGAATCAAATATTTAACTGCTCTAAACATTTAATTTCATTAATTTAAATCTCTGTGACTCATACCAGCCAGAGAACATGGTCATCAAGCCTGACACTTCTCTATGGAAATCTCTGAAATTCAGAGGGGTTCCTAGCATGAAACTTATTTTTAAACATTCCAGGCAACCAAGTTCTCTTATTTTTTCGTCTGACAAAATCAACACAACTGCATAAACACCACCAAATTAGAAGCCCTACACAGAAGGTAAAGCCTTCCAAATGTCACCATTCATAACTTTTTCCCCTCAATCACATTTCGTTTTGTTCCAAGCGAAAAAAAAAAAAAGTGAAGGGGAAGCACAGAAAAGAAAAAGGAAAAAACCAACCAAATAAGGAAAAAGATTAAGAATGTTACCATCTGGGACTGTGCGTGATTGGACAAAATTCAGAGTTAGATCGGCCTGCAAGTCCTATCACTGATCTAGACCTTGCCCTTACAGCTCCTGCCTGTAGTGTGGCTCAGCTTCAAGCCCTCAGCATCAGGATGACCTGAATCACTGCCGGGGAGAAGCACGTCTCTTTGGGCTGGGATGGAGGACCACAAAACACAGGACCATAGTCCAATAATTAACCTTCCTAGTCGTTTTCCTATCTTTAGGCAGTCCTCTACGTAGCTGCTTTTTACCACAGATATTTGTACATAACTTGCTAAGAGGAACCTATGGAATTATATGATGAATCACACACCATTAGATTTTTATTGTAACAGTGTTTTAAATATTTGTGATCTGGATTCTGCTCTCCATCCTGCCCAGGAAAATGGGGCTTTATGTGGAGAAGAGGGAATTTCAGAAAGATTAGTTTGCATTTTACTTTGCTTCTTCTCTCATGACAAAGCATAACAAAAATCTAAACATCTGAATTTGTCATGAAACTGCCATTTTCTGCAAGTATAAAAGTATATCAGGGTAGCTCCTGTTTATATTTTAAAGTTCTACCCCACCAATGATGAAAATGTATTTTATATAGCCCTCCTAAGTTTCGTTTTTATGATAACTGTCATAGGCAGAAAAATAATTTCCTGACAATCATTACTAATTAGTGGGAAAGCTATTCTGGGTGTATCTTTTTGATTATATAAAGCAGTACTATGAAAGACACAAACATTGTAATTTTGGTTTAGCTTTTACCACAACTGTACTGTCTGGATTTGGCCGATTTAGTGAAAAGTTGCTGTGACACATTCCTGTGTATTTTTCAATACCTTTAATTAGAGCTCAACAGTGGCACTGACACAGCTTGTGGAACCTAACTAACTCTGGCTTTCAAATACCTCTTTGGAGAAAAACAACATTTAGATCAAATACCATGATCAGGTTTATTGTGAAAGAAAAGCCTCTTTCTTTAAGTCATTAAATGAAGGCAGTTAATACACATGGCCCAAAAGTGATTGAAGTTACTTATCTCTGATTATATGCCAGATAAGATTGTTGCTACTAGTAAAAGTTAAAGTCTGAAATGCTTCATTTTGCGAACGTAATTTAAAAACTGCAAGTCAGTTACTGTAGTTTGTAATTATAATCCCAGAGTGTTTCTTATAAAGTAGATAATTTTGTCACACTTACTACATAATGCCCTTAGATTGGACTTATTTTTTAAATTGTCAAATAGTTGTTTCCTGTTTGTATGTAGTTTACCTTACCAAAACCCCTAAATCCTGACTTCTGTGAAAGTTTAACAAGAATTAAGTTCCATACTTGAATCAAGTTATTAAGTAAACATAGGAGTTTATACAAGGTTACCACTGTAGCCATCAACACACTAACCATAACGCTTCCTTAAAATTCAGATGTAAATTCAATGAAAATCAGGCCCCTCTTTGTGATGGCACAGCAGGTGGTTTCAGGCAGGAGGCCATGCAATTGCTAGACAGAGGACTAAGTCTTCCCATTCCCTTATTGCTCCTTGGAAAGACGTTACAGAGCTTGACAAGTGTCCTTTAGAGTCCTGAACTGCACAACATTTTGGGACTGACTGCATTAGCAGTGAGCCTTGACCTTTAACTCTTAGTCCTCTGTCTAGTAAGCAGCAATGTCTGAATGCAGGCAAGTTCATTATTTATATAATGGGAATATTTAACTGATTTGCACTCCAATTTCTGCTTGGAATTTATCTTTTTTTTGAGGACTGCTTAGCGTATAATTTTCTGACACTGTTAAAAAAATCAGTTGGAATTGGGTTAAATACACAGTTTTTTAGTTGCACGTTCTACTTACAGAAAACTGTGGTACTGTTGTAAAAGGATCGAAAAAAGGATTAGATGTATCAGCAGGGAATGTCTTTATCTTTAAAAAAGATAAAGAAAAAGATGTTACTTTCAGAGCATAAAAATGCAAAAGAAAAAAAAAAGCAGCAAAGCATTGCAACTACAGTAACATATCCAACAAATTAGAGCAGTTCAGCAGTGCTTGGACCAGACCCAAAAAGACCCCTCCAAAAATGCATACAGAAACCTGATGATGAATACTCAAAGCATAAATATGAAAACTTGATAATTTTACCATGTAATTAAATCTGTTGTGCAAATACAGAGCTGATTGCATACAATAAATCTTTCAATTCTGACAACAGCCATTGGATTATTATCTGCTTCCTTCAGCCAGCACTACATATTAAAATATGTAATATGAAGTGCAGGAGTAAACTCTGCAGTGTGGGAACTTTCGCTGGAGAACTTGTGATTTACATATTTTAGACTTTCAAATTTCCAGTTACGCAGTTGCTGCCAAAGACAAACAGTCACGTAAGGTGGGATCGAAAGAAAACCATAAAAATAGCACTGGGGACAACCATTTGTTTCAGGCAGCTACAAGGCCCTGTGCTGAGAGAAGAGCTGTGGATGGAGGATGACCTTAGGAAGTTGTTTTTGGAAAGCACCTGGAGAAAGAGAGGTGAGAGACCAACATATCCATGTGCCAAGAAGCCTGAGAGCTTCTAGGGCTTGGTCCATGAGCGTATGGTCACTGGTGTGACCAGGCCCTGCTATGAACCACTTCTGCCCTTAAAATGATTTCAAACATTAACTGAAATTAAAGAAATATTAAAAGGAGCAGCAATCTCTGTCCCACTTCGTTATGAATGCTGTTTCTCACGATTTTCCTCTTTAGAATGTAGACATTATTCATTCATTCAAAGAAAGGACAAGACAGCAAACAAATGTATCAATTTTGAACTGCACTTCATACTTTCCATTTGGAAACCCACATTTTTCACTGTAAAGGTGTGTTTTTCACTTTATTATAGAAACTGCTGGGCATTTGTTTGTTATGCATGTTTTCAAGCAAAATTCACCAACTCTGGCTATATAACTGTTGTTTGATAATGAGGAAAGCCACATTGAGGGTCCTGAGCCCTTGTAGGCCGAAGCAAAACCTGGAATTATGACATCAAATATAATTAAGTAAATATATAGTGTTTATTTTTTAAATAAAATAACAGAAACATACTGGCTTATAAGGATGCCAAGGGAAATTAACAGCCATCTGTGGGGTCACTTCTGCAAACATGTGGAATAAATCTTGGCTTTAATTGTCAGGCTTCTTACACATGAGGAGTATGGATAGCAAAGAGACAGTTAAGCATGTAAATACCTTTTTAACAGAATAAATGTGCTCATAAGTCAACAAGACAGGTGCAAATGAACAAACAACTGTGCAAGGGAGAAATTATTTTAAATCACAATTTTCTATGCAAATATATTAAAGAAAATGTTACACTCCTTTTATAGTCCTATATTCATGTCTGTTAGCAAAGTGTATGTATTGAGTGCTGACTGAACCTATTCACTGGATTGAAGCAGTAGTTCTTTGCAGTTTGTTATGCTACGTCATACCCAGAGCCAAGTCTGTCAACGTAAAACATGGACAGCTCTACAGCATGACTTGCTCTTGGAGAGACAGCAAATATGCATGATGACAGGTTGTCATCCTCAAGTTGTAAAGGGTCTACAATATAATCTTTTTACAGTAGAAAATATGAGTGCACTCCATTACAAACAGTCTTTGAGCCAAAGGCACGCAGGGATGGGAAGCTGGTTGCTCATATGCAGTATGAGTTTGATATTCTACAGTCGCAATCTCTGTAATTTTGCAGGTTGGTCTCATTAAGGAAATGAAGCGCAGGTACTGAATACAGAAAAGAAAAGTGACGCAGAACTACGTTCAAGAGCCCATTGGGATTTGGGAGCAGAGGCAGGGACGTCAGAGGAGGCAGCCCTGCCCTGGCTGCACGCTGCGGCACAGAGCCGTGCAGAACCTTCTCCTGCAAGATCCCTCCTGTGGACGTGCCTGTGGCCAGCCTGCCCATCGACACACAGCACAGAATGCTTCATCTGGCCTGGGTTCCTCTCACAGGGAGCTGTGCTTATTGAATCTTAGTAAGACAACCTCAACAAATTAAAGGCACTCTAGGGTCTAAACTCATCAAATTCTGGCATTTAAAAGAAACCAAAACCAGAAATTAAGGAACAGAGGAGAAAAGCCTATACTGGTGTTCAATTTAAGGGTAACAAACAGAAACCATCCTGCTCAGCCTTTAGGATTAACTTTTTCTTCCTATCATATTTTTTTCACTCTGAGAAGAGACCACTGTTATATAAATGGCACAACAGAGTTTATTGGTTTGGCCCAGGCCTTGACACAAGCGCTGCTGCCAGCTCCCACAGGCAAAGCAGAGAGACAACACTGCTGTCTCCTCAGCACTGAGAGGTTCTTATCTATTGATGTCTTGGCTCTTTTGAGTAGGAAGTAGTTCTCATCCATTCAACAGCAGAAAAATTCTGTGTATTCAAGAACGCTTCTCAGACCGAGGATATGCAAGATGGGGAGATAGTAGAGTGGAAAGCATCAGTTACAGAATTGGTTTATGTGAAACTGCATTTCAAAATTTGAAAAGTCTTTTTACCCAGGAATATACTTTGGCCAGACCGTCCTGCGTGTCCACTACGGCCAGCAGTGTGCTGATGCCAGCAGCAGTTGCTAGCACCTGGGAGAAGGAAGAAAACTCTGTGATTCCCATCCCACCACACAAGGAAAGCAGCATCATGTGTGTGTCTCCTCCCAATACGTGTCTTGTGGTAGAGTTTATTGCATGGAGTCTAAACTCCTGGAGAACTCAGAAAGCAAAATAACTCCCTGACCAGTAGAGGAAGCAAAGACCTAAATGTACATAATACAGAGCCTTTCTCCCTGTCCTAGGAGGAAGACATACCATACCCTTAAATATCACTTTACTCATTTGGCAGAAGCACACCCTAAACTATTCCTGGGTGCTTTCTTCTCCCTGCTGTGGCAGCATCTGTTGAAAGATGCCACTTGGGGAATGAGAAAGGAAGAAGAGCACAGGCATCTCCACCACCTACTGCAAATGTGCAGCTCCTCCAGCTGCTAGAGACCTTCAGTATCTTCCAGGCTTCACCTCGGATGCCAAACATGAGGAGAAAAGGAAGAGGAATTGGACAGCTCTGAGTACAGGACAGTCTTCTGAATCTGAATTGTAGCTGCTCAGACTAGCAAAACACAGTAGCTGTTAGCATGTGGACTGCCTATAGACAAGCTGCTGAGGTATGCTCTCTACTTTGGAATAAGACAAAACAAGAGAAATAACAGCCTTGAGGTATACAGCTGAGCACAAAAATGCCTGTGGTGGCAGGTGGAGCAGCAATCACGTCCACATTTCAGAGCTGCTCAGATGAGGACATGGTTGCACAGTCAAGCTCATCCACAGGAGCAAAAGGGACTAACTGGTGTCACACGGGCTACATAAATATCATGAGCAACAAGAGGTCAGAGCTCTGCTCTCAATAACAGCATAGACAGGCTTTTAAGTATAAAACTTGCTTCCAAGCACACCTGCTCTCTCTGCAAGAGTGAAAACAGTCTTGCAGCCAAAGTCCATAAAGCAACCATTAAGGCAGGTCCCATAAGTAACTGTCACATCACAAGGGCATAGCATGAAGGGGGAGTGAAGGCGCTCTGTGCTCCAGTGGCATCTTGCATGCTGAGGGCTTGTTTCATGACCTCAAATGCCCCTTGTTTGAAAGGTCAGGGTGCATTACCACAGCAGAACTACTTTGGACATGAATCTCCTTGTCTGGAATGTTTAGTTTGGCAAATTGAGAGTTTACTAATCTTAAAAGAACAGTTGACTCAACAAAAAGAAAGAAAGAAAGAGAGAAAGAGAGCAACACAAGAAGACAGGAAGAAAGAGAATAATACAAAAAGGATCAGCACAGTCTCAGGAAGAGTCCAGTGGTCAAATAATCTTTAAGGAGTAAAATCTGAAAACCAGTCAATATAACAGTTACATTGATTTTGTTCCTCTGTGGATAATTTTCTGCTAGTATTCAAACATTCTTGCTGCATTATTAGCTGTTCATTGGGATGACATATTTTGGGGGTACCTTGCCACAATCAGAAAGAATTAACAGCACCAATTTTCCTTGATATTTATACTGCAAGGAAAAATGAAGGAAGGTGAAGGAAGAAAAGGAACAACAGGACAAGAACCTTTCCCTTTTCTTTGCACTTGTGCAAAGAGTTCTCCTGGACATAATTTAAAATCTCAGAGAAACAATTGTACTTTCCTGAAACACCTTTTAGATGAGTTAGGAGAAAAAAACCCTGTATCTTTCTCGTAAAGGAAAATGGAAGTGGAGGGAGACAATGAGTACTTTTCCCAAGTTATTTGATATAAAATTAGCTATTTTTCATATTTCCATCAGAAGGGAGTACTACAAATGTCCTTGCTGTGACAAAATATTGGGAGAAGTGGGCTTAATCTGGATATGTTCTCTTGTATTTGGGGTAGCCAGTATATTCACTGCCCTGCCACAACTTCATTTCCTTCTACAAGGGTCTGGTAACACTATCTGCTGATGAAACTTCACTTCCATCCCCTGCACCTTGACTGGAAGCCTTTATAACACAATGGAGAAAATGTGTGATCCAGTGGGTTTGCACTGTCACTTTGTATACTGACCAGATGGAAGGCAAACTTCAGGCCAAACACTTCACTAGATTCCTTGCATCACAGCAGAAGCAGAGCTGCTAACACCTGAGGCGGTGTCATAAACATGTCCCTCAGTATACAGATATAGCCAAAGGAGTATTCTGTGATGCTTTATTTCAAAAGACATGTTATAAGTTGAATACCATCACATCTATACAGCACAGAGACTTGTTTCTACTCATCAAATCAGAAAAGATCAGCGGCTGAAACATCCGGAGTACATTGCATTAGCATTTCCCAGTCCTGATGTGCGATGTGACTTTAAAAACACCAGTTAACCATTAGACCTGGTTTCACAAACCAGTGATACAATTCTGGACCCTGCAATTGTTCAGTAAAACTCCTTGTCTGTGGTCATCCCATTTCAGTGGCTGAAATGAATGATGATGAGGAAAATGTAAAACCAAAGAGTTTCTGGTATTTTTCACCATGTAATGCCCCCATAGGCAGACAAATTTTTTTGCATGGGAGTAGTTCCTGGCTCCAATGATTGATTACTCAGGTAATGTCAACTCTAGTTCACTCTCTTTGCATGTGTCAACAAAACCCATGTGACAGATAGGCAGGCATAATCATTGCCTGGATGTACAGGGCAAAAATCAAATCAAACCAGTGCAGCCCCAAAAATTTGTAACAGTCACTGATGTAAATCAGCAATATCATTGGCCAATCAGTCTTGGAAAAGGCTGCGTGAACTGAATGCCTTGATGAACCACACTTGGTTCGAATCCCACACATATTGCATCACAGGCCACCTTCTTTTCACAGGATGAAGGATTTTTTCCACTTGTTGAAATGATATCCAGGTGTCAGTGTCAGCAGATAGATTTCATTCACACACACTGAAGAGCAGCAGTTCTGCAGAAACGTACTATTGAAATCACCCTGAGGCACCAAATGTGAAGTTTCTGAAGAGGACAGGTTTCTGTGCAAGCCACTAAGCCAGGGAGACACTACGTGTTCAGAACCTCCCTGCCTCCTGTCACTTCCTCTGGGGAGATAACACTACAAAACCTCCCTCCTAGCTCCACCTGGTCTTCAGGTCTCTCTTGCTCATCTTGCAAATAACTGGTGGAGCCCAGAGTTCATGGAAATGCTTCAAACAAACATTGACACCTATAAACCAGTGTAAATGAATCCAACTGTTTGACCCATCTGACTTATCTGCTTGGTGTGAGTTTCCACAAGACTGTAGGACTGCAGTACAGAGTCCTCCTTCCCACAGGTACCATTTAATTCCTTTTGTTAAACTGAGAAAGCTCCACCTTGAAAGTCACGTTCATTCCACAGTATCCTTGCACAGCCAAGTTCCCTTGGGGTCCCCTCAAACTTGCCATTCTTCTGCTTGCTGATGTTCACCAGCCCTTCTCTGGACCTTGCTGCAGGGTGAGTACACCTGTCCCAGAACATGCCCCAGCAGCACACACCACATTCTTGATGTCTCCTTGGGTGCTTGTACAACAGGACTAATACTTTCCTCTCCATCAGATGTTTTCCTCCCTTTTGGGAGTGACTTTGCCCAGCCCTTCCTAACATAGAGGCATTGTCAGGAGGTGGCTGTACGGTTCCTTGGCTGTGCTCCAGTGATTTCTGGCTCCCAAATGGATGCTCAAGGGAGTTCATGGGAGTGATGTACAAGCTTCAGCCTTTGCTGAAGCTTGGCTTTGCTGCAGCTATAGCATTTTGCAGATACTTAACACAGTAGTTTGTGGCCACAGTAGAAACTATACACTATTTAGAAACAGATCTACTTAAACCATAGTGGTTAAGATGCCCTGGATAAAATCCTGAATCTTCCTGCCAACTTTTGTACTAATTTGCAAGGGCAGCACTGCAAATTGTGTTGTTGCTAGTATCCCTCTTATGCTGCCTTTAAAGATGGAGTACTCTGTTGACCTTCACTCTAAGGAAGTAATTATGGGTCGCTAACAAAGTGATTTCAGAGGTATTGGGAGAATATGGGGGATGATGGTAGTAATGTTATTAAGTCAGCCCAGCATCTCTACAGCTCATCAGAAGGCAATGCATGTCCTTGATCATTTTTACAGTGTAGCTTTGCCTTGAGACTATTCTTGAGAAGACATTCTTTGAAAGAATACAGATAAGAACAATTCAAATGTGACAAAAGCAAGACAGTGTCCGTGCTCTCAGTCTTCAGGATTTTCAGTACTCTTTTGCTGATGCTGTTAAAGTGAGCAAGCTTAAGCATACCATAACCTCAGCATGGGCTGTCAGTCCAGTCATCATCCCCTGAGGAAAATGTAGCAAGGCAAAATGATGTCACAGTCTTGATGCGTTGGCTAAAATGCAGACTAAGGATTGCAGCATTTGCTTTGTCTTTGTTTAAAACACAGAAGGTGCACTCACTGGATATGGTTGCTCTCCAGCACTGCTGCAGACTAAGTTAGTTGTGTTGCTAGGACAGCTAATGCAAAGTTACCTTTTGTGTCCCTCGGTCTTTACCAATGAAATCAACGATGATCCAGTGTCAGGTGCCTAGATCATGTGTGCAGCCAACAAAATCAAGTGGCATCTTCTGCAGATGGAGGCTGTTGTCATAGAAGAAAGTCACTAAAGATGGATAACATGAAGAGGAGGAAATGAGCATTGTATTCCTGCCAGTTGCGTGCCACAGGTAAGCCATATATTTCCAGATTTCACTGCCAGCAAGCAGATTGTACATGCATTTTGTACCAGATGGAAACTCACCACTAGCCACACCTGATTATTTCTAAGCATAGACACCGACCGCTCATCATCCAATTACGGTTGGCTCACCATGCCTTACTAACACAGAGATTTCCAGAAAAGCTGACTAATAACAACATAACATGCCTGCACTTTTTCAAAAGCATCAAGATCACATTCCTCTATAGAAAAGCTGTGATCGATTGGTGCAAACAGGGCACTGCCTGACCCTTGTCCAACACAAACAAATAGTTTGGCTTTCTACTGTAATCAATCTCTACTTGTGCAAGAGCAAAAGCTGGCTGAAGGTCCTTAAGTGTCCAGAAACTCAACTAATCACAGCTTCTTTGAATGTCAGGATAGTAAGAAATACTTTGCTTTAATTTTCTGTCCTATTTTTATGGGCTATTGAGCTCTGCTAAAATCCCCAGGAGTTTATATAGTTCATTATTCTAAAGGAAAAGAATAGCACAGGTAGACTAAAGTCAGTGGAGCCCCAGAAAAAGTCTTAAAATGATAAACTGGTGCACTACTTATATAACTAACTATCTAGAAGGACATTTGAGTGTACTTTCAACTTCAACATATGACTAGTCCCAGTGACTACTGCAGCCTTAATGTGTGCATGTGCCTACAAATGTCAGTGACCTCTCATGGATTAGGATCTCCTCAAATATATCTAGAAGTGCTGACTGTTGCACTGTGCTGCAGTTTGCCAGTCTCACTACTCTAAAAGTCTGTTCTGAATTAAGCTTCTGTATGACAAAAATCCTTTCCCATCATAATATGCCACCCTTTCCAACACACACAGAGCACTGCTTCTTTGAATGTAGTGGATACAGAACTATTTGATCCTATCAGTACAACCAACTCGAGTAGAAGATTAAAGTCTATAAGGAGCAATGTTTTGCTTGGTTTAAGATCTATGCATGAACAAATCCAACCCTATGCACAAAACCATATTTATTCATAACCTCACACCCTTGGCTATGGAATCATTCCAGTTGTCAGCCATCAACCATTGAAAAAACACAAAGATTCTGTCTTGGCTGCAGGTAAGATCTTGTTGTATTCAAACACAATGGTTTATTAGTCATATGCATTTACAGATGCAAACACCTGCACCGTAATACTTTGTCAGTTCAGTGCCATGAAACACATCAGATGTCTCTGCATCTAAGTCCCTCATTAAAGCAATCCAGTATTGAAGTAAATGCACTGTTCCTTTTCTCAGCCTATTGTCATCCTTCAAGAACAAATGGGGATGCTACCTTAAGAGCCATTCTCCCAGTCTGAGACACTGTACTCAGGCATGTTCCATTGCTAAAGAGATTAGTCCCAGCCAAAGGATAATCCAAATTGATTAGGGCTATTAGCACATAGCTCACTCTTGGCTATCCTTAATTACAGAAGAAATTTCTCCTTTGGACTGAGAGGAAAAGTACAGAACTATTCTGCTTGGCCCAGGAATGACAGCAGTTTCAGTGCCAGAAGGCTGCTCTATCATCTGAGCAGAGCTCTGCTTCCCCATAATTTGTTTATTGGGCAAAACATCCAGGGGATCCATTATTAAAGATATCTCTGTGAAAGCATCTGAAGAAGATTATAATGCTGCAGTGAACAGGAAAAGAAAAGGGAAATAGGAGAGGGGCCAAACAATGTCAGTCCTCTCCCTCTGGAGATCTGTTTGTGGCACTTCTTCAGGGGAAGAAATATGCTGTGAATAAAATGTCACAGGCAGATCCTAGTCCCCAGCCAGTGACTTCCTGCCCATCCCAGCAGGAGCTCTCAGAGAAGCCAAACTGGGAGCTGAGGATTTCCTGTGAGGCACATTTCCAGCACTGCTGCCTCCAAGGCCCCTTCTCAGCACCGTGTGATGATGGAGGAGGCCAAAACACACTGTTGTTTGGCAACCTCTGCTGATGTTATGGTCCCTGGAAAGACCACAGTTAACTCATTTGATTCAGAAAAACCCTTAAGTCTTTCTAAAACATAAGAGGAGCAGAAACTGGCCCTGTCAACTTCATAACTGAGGAATAATGAGGGGGCTTACAGTGATTAATTTTAACTTTCTCCCCAAGAGGCCTGGGATAGATGAAGGTTAAGACCTGGGATACTCTGTTTTCTTCGGGGGGGGGGGGGGGGGG